>WOXC01007598.1:0-64260 GCA_011680675.1 Gymnobelideus leadbeateri
CAGGCTGTTGACCCTCATTTCATACTTTTCCTGCATCCTTCTCATTTCTCTTCCCAATTTTTCCTCCACTTCTCTTATTTGATTTTAAAGTCCTTCTTAAGGTCCTCTATGGCCTGCAACCCTCTCATGTTTTCCCCTGGGGCTTTTGGAGCAGGACTTCTGACCTCACAGTCCTTTTCCCGCTCTATGCCCCCAAAATAGGAGTCTAGGGTTGAATTTTTCTGTTTCCTTTGCCTTGGCATGTTGCCACTTAATTGCTTGACTTTTGGGCTTGTTGCCACACTATGGCTTTAAGGCCAGTTAGAGGAATTTTCGTCCCGAACGTGTGGGGGGCAACTTCCGTTTCTGGCAAGCTATAAACCCACCCACAACTTCCACCCTAGATCACAATCCAGATCCAAGGAGGTTAAAGCAAGAGCGATTACCCCCCAAGACTGATCGCTGGATCTCCCCACGATTTGTAGGCTGGGAGCCGGAAATGCCTATGAAAACTACAAAATGGCGTGTCTCCTCAGAGGCTTCTAGCCCCCAGGGGAGGGAGCTGACGCATTCCCCAAATACAGGTCCCAAAGTCCATAGGACACTAACCTCTTACTTTGTCCTAGGCAAGTCTATGTTGATAATTCTGGAGTCTCCACAGCTCCTGGTGTTCTGGGGTTCCTCCAGCTGGCTGCTGGCCCTGCCGCCCTGGGGCTAAAACCTCGGCTCACGTGGACCTGGGCTCTGCTCGGCTCCTGCGCTCTGTGCGCTGCCGGCTCCCAGACCACTGCGCTGGTCCTTCCTGCAGGGCTGCTGGGCTGTCCTCAGTGGGAGGTTAGCTTCTCTGTGTCGTTCTGTGGGTGCTGGGGCTCCAGAAGATTTTTAGAGTCCTTTTTTACATAGTTTGTGGAGAATCTGGGGGCAGAGAGGCTTGGACGAGCTGTTTCTACTCCGCCATCTTGGCTCCGCCCCCCGAACACTGTAATTTTAACCACTAAGCTTTATGTCAAGTTGAAGAAGTGGAAAAAAATGCATCTCCCTCCCTTCTTTGCAGAAGTCGGGGACCATGGCTGTGGAAACCTATATGAGGCTGTTGATATTAGGAAGTTTTGTTGATCCCACCTCTTTCTTTTAAATTTTTTTCTTACAAAGGAGGCTCACTGGGTAGGGGAGGACGGACAGATATATTTAGAAGATTATGTAAAAACAAAAGATGTCAGTATAAATTTAAGATTCACAAAAGACATCGCCCCAAAGTTTCAAATAAGTTGCTTTTGACCCACCCACTCTCATCTCTGAATCTGTTCCTTCTAGAATGCCCTTCTTTCTTTTCTTTGACAAACCAATCCCCCTTCTACTTCAAAATATGCCTCCTGTATGAGTTTCCTCAAGGCAACCTTGATCTAGTTCATTCATTTACTCTTGGAAGCTTCTGTGGAATTTGTGCTACCGGTAGAATACTCATATCTCGTGTTGTCTTAAGCTTTTTCTTGTTGTTATTGTAGTATGCAGGCCATCTTGTAAATCATGTCTATTTTGTTAGATAGCCAGGTGGCACAGTTCATAGTTCACTGGACTTGGAGTCACTCCAACCTGAGTTTAAATCCCTCCTCAGATACTTTTGGCTGTGTGAGGCTGGGTTGTCTGTCAAATGGAGATAATTAAAGCACCTACCTACATTGTAGGGCTGTTGGAAGCATCAAATGAGATCATATGAACAAAACGCTTTGCAAACTTTAAAATGCATATAAATGTTTAGAATTTATGTTATCATTAGCAGCTGATAACAGTGATTATTATTAGTATTGTTAATACTACTACTACTACAACAATATTTTCCCACAATTCCTCCAAGAGCATAGCATATCACAGAGTAGGTGTTTGGTAATCATTCCTCAATCATCTAATTTACTTGAAGGTCAATCAGTCAGTCAACTAGAATTTATCACCTACTATGTGCTAGGCCCTGACCAGAGTTTGCCACAATCAGGGTTGTTATTAGCAGAACAATGCAGTATCCCTAAAGAATCCGCCAAAGATCCAATCAAGTTCCACAATGATCCACCACAAAGACTGGCCACATATGTGCTTTAAAACAGCAATTCTTTTATTTTGGCAAACAGCAAATTTGGATAACGATTTTGGAGGCAGATGAATAACAAGGAACAATGTGGGGTTGATCTATGAGGTCCTTTAAGGTCCCTTAAAGTTCTAAATCTCTGACCCTATGCCCATGATTTCCATATGAAGTGTTTACAATTAAATTCTTCTCCCAACACTAGGTATTTTTAAAAATCTTCAGCATTTTACTGGTTGCAATTAAATTCTAATGTGAGGCTGCTTTCAAAGCTTCAAACAGTGATGCTGGAATAATTCAAATGCACACATTTGGATCTCCTCTGCCAAATTGTACCACCCTTTAAAATGAATTTGCATACATAAGTATCAATCTAGGCTTACAATAGGATTCCACAGATTAGTACTATCTGGGATTTAAGTGTGCATCCATTGTGGGAGAAAAATGAGTAAGTTGTTCACTGAATTCATAAAACCTTATTTAAAAACTGATGATTAGCTGAACCATGAGAGATAACTAATACTGCCTGGAGCCAAGTATTTCTTTTTTATGCCTGCTCTTGAAATATAACTGAACTGGACACAGGGGCACTGAATATAAAGACCATTCATAAGGCTCTTCAGAAATTCCACATGGAGTATCATTATAATTCAAGAGAATTTCCCATATATACCAGAAAACTAAAATATGTGGCAAACTTCCAAGTGAAATGTAAGGTTTTGCCTTGCTTTAAATAAAATATCAAATATATTGAAATTTAAACTTAAAAAGCAGGCAATTTAGGGGGTGATTACAGATTACAAAAGGACTTTTTTTTTTTTTGCTTTATAGTCATTGCAGGAATCCTCTAATTAGCTATGCTATAATTAAAAAATGATCTGACTGCAAAAGAACCCCATTTGTTTGCAAAAAGTGAGATACAGGCACATCAAGGTACAAACCCAATTTTTCCCTCTGACAGAAACCACTTAACCCATCCAGAAAGATTTCCCCTGTGATTCAACAAATAAGGCTGAAAATGTGGCTTAGATACTGCTTTAATCACAAGGCCTTCTAGAGAAAAGAGCTGACTTAAATACTAAACTCACAAAAGATATCTTAAGAAGAATCTTCAAGTATAGAGCAAGGGAGTTTTAGAATTCCTCTCCACCCATACTCTCAAAAAGACAGAAAAAAGAAATCTGGAGCACAGTATTCTCAAAAGCTACCAACTGCAGTACCCTTATAAATTTCTCATGCTTCATTTTTATTAGCTCTGCTCTAAGCAAAAATAGCACCTTCTCTAAGAATACAGTTTTTCAAATGCCTAGTGTTTCTAAGGAAGTACTTTTGTTATACCAGACAAAATATCAACACCTACAAAGAGATTATAACCACTTCTAGGTCCTGCAGAGTATTAATTGGTCTGACATTAAAGGATTATATACTTCCCAATAAAGAAGAGTAATAAACAGAGTTTAAAGACCAAGGGGGAAGGGGAGAAGGGGGTAGAGAGCTCACAAAGCTCAGGATGCTCTTTTCAAACACACACAAGCCAAGGCAGTACCAGACATCAGCTGACAACCTCCATTGGGATCACCATGGAAACAGCATCCCTTGGGATGTTGCCATGTGGGTAGGGTGCTTTAGAAATGGTGATGGTGAATATTGCTGGCAGGCAGATGAATTTCAGCGGGGTTCACTCCTGTACACATTACAAGGGCAATCCATCTTTCAAAAGAAAACATATCTTTCTAGTGAGGCACGTCAAATGGAGTAATAAAGCACTGAGGCTGGTGTAATTACAATCCATTTACCTCTACAAAACAGTCACATCAGTCCAGATAATTGTCTCTTTCCTCTCCCCTGCCTGGCCCTCATTCTTTAAGAACTAAAAGATGTATTTGTGTAATTAATTGGCGACTTCCTCAGCCATCACACACATATGGATACAAAAAAGGGACTGTATCAGAACCCCCATTAATGGCAGATTTCAAACATTCTTCAAACACACATTGCATAAAATCAGCACAATTTACCATCAGAAATAGGATAGGAGGAATTGAAGCCCAGGTGAGGGTTACTGTTTGAGTTTATAGCATCCAGTCGGAAAGCAAAACACTGAATGGATTTTATGTTTATGCAAATTAAATCCAACCCTGGCAGCTAGGCTCAAATGGACCCATGTGCACACTAAATCAGCAGCACAGAAGTGCTATTATTCAAGGAACATGCCTTAGCTCTGTGATGCCATCTCTCCCATCCATTTTCTAGTCCTCCCCAGGGCAATTCATAGTGTTCCAAAGACCCTGCCAGCTAAGGGAACTGTGCAAACAAGCCAGAGTCACTGCTTTCTCCTCAGCTTCTGTTCACAAAAAAAGCATTTACCATATCAAGAAGGCAGGATCTTAGGTCTCCCAGCTTTGCAGAACACTCAAATGCTGACCTCCATGCCCTCAGCTAATAACTTCATGACATCTTGACAACTACATTGGGACTAGTGCTTTTCAGTGATACCTGGTCCCAGGCCACAGAGAGACCACCCTGAGGATTGAGAAGACAGAGCTGGAAAGAGCCTTGGGGTCCATTCCCTCCCCAGTCCTCTTCACTTTACATGAAGAAACTGACACCCACACATGGGAAATGACTTGGCTAAGACTACACGGCCCAATGGCATCCAAGATGGAGTTAGAATCTGGCTCTCCCCTTCCCTTTCTACCACTTCACAGCTACCCATTTCCCAGAAACACTGATGTGTTGTCTGGTTGAAACCTTACAATGAGTGGCAGTTGAAAGTATCCAGGCAATCAATACTGTTTGTGAAGGGCAGGAATCTCCTGCCCCTCCCCCCATATAAATTTAACCCTCCCCAGAGCAAAAAGCCCCAGCCATCATCAACTTAGAAGAAGCCAAGGTTTGTACAAAGTATAGACAGAAACAAAGCTAGAAAATGCCAATACCCAATGCGACCCTTGTGGGCCTGCTGGATTAATGAGGGCCGGTTAGATCTGGGTGTAAACACTAATTAACTAAATAACCCATGTGGCCTCGAGGAAGTTAATTCATTGGGACTCAGTTTCCTTATCTGTAAAGTGAAAGGGGTAGAGTTAAATGACATCTGAAGTCCCTTCCAGCTCGAAATCTGTCATCTTATACAGGCTCCCACAAAAGTCTTAACATAGTTTTCTGTTATTAAAAGCTTAAAGCTGCATTGAGACTTCTGGGATAGTCATCTCTATACATGCACACACACAGATGACTATAATACAAATTAGAAAATAATTAAGTACATAGCAGAGGTAACTTCCTTGTTTAGAAACCTTTAGTTGTTCCTCAGTGCCTATCAAATAAAATAAAAACTCCTTTTTCACTTGTGTATTTTCAAACCTGCAGTTTGTCTCCAATCTATATTATCAAGTCTTACTTTCTTCTGGTTCTTCTCTCTACACTAGCAATGAACCCCTTGTTATTCCCAACCTTTACCCAAAGGTGTGCTCTCCACCATAGGGATGTCCCCTGACCCACTCCACCTATAACATCCTTCTTATGAATCTAGTTCTGGCGTTCTCTCCTCCATGATGACCAGCCCTTCAGTGAGTCAGACTGGCCTGCAGACAGAATGCTGCACTTGAAATCAAAGAGAGCTGGGTTCAAATCCAGCCCCAGTCACTTATCAGCTGTGTCCTCCTGGGTAAGTCACAACCTTGAGACAATAAAGTGCCTCCCAACAAGGTTGGTATGAGGATTGAATGAGACGTTGTGTGGAAAGTGCTTTGCCAATACTAATGTCCCCTATGAAGACTCTTCCTCCTTTCCTGCTTGAATTTCTCTATTTTTTCTTATGCATTTAAAAATGACCCAACTTGCAGTATAGTTGTATCTGTCTATCCAGTTTCTACTAGAAGATGTGCTCTCTGGGAGCAGGAACTGTGTCATTTTTTATTATTTGTGCTCCCAGGACCTAGTAGAGGGCCTTGCGTAAAGTAGACATTGAATACACGTCTGTTAAATTGAACAGAATAAATCACTGGCATATTTACTCATCTAAACTTTCAAGACATTGGTGAGAAGGGGGTGTTCTACTGAAAATCTCTTTAGCCTCTGTTACAATTTCCCATTTTCCCTTTTATGTCTTCCTGTATCCTCCTGAAATGGCAATAATATAATATTTAAATCTATCTTTGCTGAAGGAAGCAAACAATTATGTTCCACTTTACTTATTTAGTTAACAAATATACCTCCCTAATTATATTTTGCTAAGGCTTGCAACAGAGTGAGTTAGTCACAGAGTTAGTCTGAGGCTGCTAAATGCCACAATTTCGAGGTTAGGTAGAGGTTAGATTCAGACCCAGGAAAATCTGAGTTCAAATGCAACTTCAGTTCCTTCCTAGCTGGGTGACTGTGCAAATCACTTAATCTCTGCTAGCCCCAGTTCGTCTAAATTAATTGATTAATTGAGTGATTTGTTAGAGGCAATTGGGGTTAAGTGACTTGCCTAGGGTAATACAGCTAGTTAGTGTCTGAGGCTGGATTTGAACTCAGGTCTTCCTGACTACAGCAGTGCACTACCTGGCTCCCCCCAGATTTTCTAAATTTAGACCAATGCTTCTTTCAACTTAGGAACTGGTTATGTTCTAAAAGTCAGTTGCTTGGAATTAAGAATATAGTTTTCCATAAAGCAGTGTAATTATTAGAATCTTCCTTGAGCTCACAAAAATCTCTAACTTATGGTACTTATTATCTTCAACAATTATATGTAATTTTGTCATAACAGTGGTAAATGAATCCTCTGCCCCGAGTCTGCAGTCACTCTAGGTCACGGGAGTGATGTAATGGGGGGTGGGGGGTGGGATCTATGTGGGTAGCCAGCCACACTGGCCTCCTGGCTGCTCCTCACATAAGATACTCCATCTCTGGGCTGCAGTCATTTTCACTGGGAGGTGCCTGAAACTCTCTCCCTCCTCATCTCTACTCCTTGCTTCTGTGGCTTCCTTCAAAAGATTCAGATAAAGCCTTCCCTTCTGCAAGAATCCTTTCCACTTCCCCTTGCATGCCAACATCTTCCCTCTGTTGCTAATCTCCAATGGAGACTATCTGTAGCTTGTCTGTACATGGCAGTTTGGATGCCATCTCCCCGTTAGCTCCCCAAGGTGAGCACCCTGAGGGTAGAGTCTATCTTTTGACTCTCCTGGTAGGTCCAAATGCTTAGCACAATGCCTGACACATAGTAGGTGTTTAATAAATGATAGGGGACTGACATGAGAGCATTGAGAGGAAATGGCCAAAGCAAAAATATGGGGACCTCAGGGGACATGGATGGCAAGGAGACCTCACTGGCAGTTTTCATCAAAATATCAGCAGAGGGCTTTGCTGTCAAGTGAACTGTTTCCAGATTGGGTGCAGGGTGAATGAAGAACATTTCAAAGGAACATGGGTTCGATGGATGCTAACTCCCTTGGGCAAGTGAGTCTGGAGCAGAAGTTTTCAGGTTAGCACCGAAGAGAATGAAAGGAAGATGAAGTGAGGGAAATAGCAGACGTGAAGCAGTAAGGAGCGTCACTTGAGGATGATGGAAGGCAAACTCTTGGCAAGAATAGACCAGAAGATCAATAACAGAAGAGGAGGTTTGTGTGGCAGTGGCATGGGGAAAGAAAGAAGTCCTTGAAGACCTCTGAATACATGATAAAATGGGTGGGTGAATCCACTGTAGCTTTCTGTGGAGATGGGAGGGTGGATGAAAAATTTTAGAGAAATGGAGCAGCCAGGTGGTTTCATAAGTGCCCTGGAATCAGGAGGACCTGAGTTCAAATGTGACCTCAGAAACTTACTAGCTGTGTGACCATGGGTAAGTCACTTAACCCTGACTGCCTCCAAAAAGAAAGAAAAAAATTTTTAGAGAAATGAAGTCATCCAGAACAGAGGTGTCAAACTCAGGGACCTTGGATGCTGTAGCACTAGAACCAGATAAAATATAATTGGGAAATGTTTAACAAAATAAATATGAATAAAGTACAAAATAGGATAATGCTAATTTGTAAATTTCTAAGTCGGGATGCAGCCCGCAGGGATCTGTCTCTATCTGAGGGTGATATCACTGATATAGAAGAGTTCACCACAGCTAATCCAAGGGTGAGGTGGTAAAAGCCCTAAGTGGGGTAGAGGTGATAGAAATGTTAAAAAAAAAAAAAGTATGGCATCTAAGACACCAGAGGTCAAATCTGGGGGGCTAAGATGGTTCAATGGAGAGAGAAGAGATATGAAGGTAATGCAGTTTGTCTCATGAACCAGAAGGCTACGGTGGAGCACAGACTAAGAGGGAGGAGATCTAGGGTCGAGCTCAGGCTGTACATGCTTCCCCAGCCATATGATACCAGACAAATGACTTCATCTCCCTAGAGGCTGTTTTTTTAACTATAAAATGTGCCTGGACTTCCTATCTCTAAAATTCTGTAATTCTGAGTTGGGAACAAATGACTGGCCGGGGATGGTGGATGGTTATGATGACTTCCCTTTGTGACACATGGTGACCAAATAAGATCAGGACACCCAGGCAGAGATGACCTGGAGACAGCTATCGAGAGAGGCTCGAGTGAATCTAGTGGACTGTTAGCCAGCCTGTCACTCAAAATGTGTCCTGAATGATACAGAAGGGAGATGAGCTCAACCATGGATACCCTAGTGGGGAGACCACGCAGGCGCCCTTTCTACAAGTACTTCTGCGGAAATACTTGCTTTATTCTCCTCGTAAGACCTGACTTTCATGCTTCAAGGTGTGGAATAAGAAATGGAGATTGGGACAAAGTTCCAAATCTCATGCAAAGGAAATAGGGGACAGATTAATTTTCATGGCTATGTAGGGCAGGGTTAAATAGGTGACACGGATGATTATGAAGTATCTAACCGTTTTGCAGCAAAGAGTGGGTGGAGGGAACAAGGGTAGGTGGAATGGTATCACCTACACTGTGCATTTGTACAGTTTTCAAAGTACTTCCACCCACACGCCTACTGTCTCCCCTGGATCCTGATGACATTCCATTGAGGAAGGTGAGGTGGGATATTGGTATTTTCATTGCTCCAATGAAGATGGTAAAGTTTGGAGATGTATAGAGGCATAGTCTAGATTTTCAGAAGATTCGAAGCTAGAAGGGGCCTGAGAGATTCATGTGGGTCAGGGGTTCTTAACCTTTTTTTGTGAACTAGATGCCTTTGGAAGTCTTGTGAAACTTATGGCTCCATCCCTAGAACGATGCTGGTAAATGCATAAAACAAAATATGTAGGAATTACAAAGAAAACCGATGAATTTGAAATATGATTATCAAAACAATAATAGTAATAAAAAACCAAACTCATGGATACCAGGTTAATAACCCCTGATTCAGGCTAAACCCCTTATTTTATATATGAAGAATCTAAGGCCAAGAGGCCTTAGGTGACTTCTCTAAGAACACACAGGTGAACATCAGACCCCTCATCCCAGAGCCTCTTCCATTAGCCCACATTGCTTCTCACTCTCAGAGGGGATATAGGAATTGTAATAACTCCACACTGAATAATTAAGAAAAATTAGGCTTCTGATTGGATTTGACTGCAATCTGAATTTTGTACTTCTCTTCAAAGCACAAAGAAAAAAAAAGGAACACTAGCTTTAAGTGTATTTTTTCAAGTTTTCCTTTAATGTATCTTTGCTAAAAAAAAAAAATCCATCTGAACTCAATAGGATAAAGTATTCAGCATTCCCCTGACAAAGTCTTTTTGGATAATGATGAGATTATGCCAGCCCAGAACAATGTGAGTCGTAGAAAACATTCCTACAACAGCTCTATAAATGTCAAAGATGTAGACAAAGCAAAGATGTCTCACGTTACAAATAGAATGATCAGTAATTGAACGAAAATTCTGCAGCGAAGTGCAAGGTCTTTGTTCCTTCTCTCTTAGAGCTGGCTCTTCATGCAAGGCCACAGGAAGAACTGAATGACCAATGACTGCCCGAAATTTTGTTCAAACACCACAGAGAGATGCCGTGAAAACGGTGCTAAGATGCCATCACATGCTCACTAAACTGGAAACAAAAGCTAAAAACAACAGGATTTGGTGAAGGTGGCAACGTAAAAGAATGGTGTTTTCTGAAGGAACTGGTGGATCTTCTGGGGAGGATTCTGACCGCTCCTCCCTGTTTGTACCCTTTGGCTCGGGGAACCCCTTACTAGGACCGTAACTGAAGGATATAGTTAAAGTTTTAGAATGACCATGTCTATAAACTATTTTTACTTAAAATAGTCAAAAGGATCTCTGAACTGGTTGATGGGGGGAAGGGGGTAGTGCTACTTAATGGTTAGAGCTAGACTTGAAATCAGGAAGATCCAGCTATATATAAGGCCTGTCACCGAATCTCTCAGGGCCCCAGGTGGCTCCCTAAGAACCTAAGAAGGGAAGGGGAACAAGCATTTAATTAACACCTACTATGTGCTAGGCACTGTGCCAAGCACTTTCCAAATATCTCATTTGATCCCTACAACAACCTTGGAAGGTAGGTGCCATTATTATGCCCACTTTGCAGATGAGGAGACTGAGCCAGACAGAGGTTAAGTCACTCTTCCGGGGGCACACAGCTAGTTTAAATGTCTGACGCCAGATCTGAACTCGGACCATCCTGGTGCGAGGTCTGGTGCTCAGTCCAATGCACCATCTAGAGCCTTATGCTACCTTTGTTCTTTGCTGTTGCTCAGTGGTTTTTCAGTCATGTCTGACCCTCCATGATCCCGCCTGGGGTCTTCTTGGCAGAGATCCTAGAGTGATTTGCCATTTCCTTCTCCAGCTCATTTTTATAGATGAGGACACTGAGGCAAACAGGGGTAAGTGACTTGCCCAGGGTCACACAGCTAGGAAGTGTCTGATTTGAACTCAGGAAGATGAGTCTTCATGATGCCAGGCCCAGTGCTCTATGTGCTATCACACCATCTAGCTGTCCCCTGTGGTATAAGAAGGTGGTGACCCACCTTGGCAGGGAGAACTTCCTCACTAGGAACCCTTCACATCAATGAAATCATAAGACTGGATAATTTCCTCACACAACACAGATCACGACCCATCTGGGTCTGGTCACCCTACATCCCTCTGGTCTTTGGCTTCCTAGAAGTCTGCCCTCAGGCCTAAAGATGGTGGTCATCCTTGAGCTCTGCTCACACCCCAAGGACACAAAGGAAGCAGGCCACCTATCCCCTGTCCTCTCTGCATGATCGACCCATCAACCTGTCCCCTTAAACACTTCTTTGATGCCGTCCTTCCCACCATTTCTTTGTGATCCCTGCTTTGTAATGAGTTGCAAACTGCTCATACTTTCACTGGGTGATCTTTGGTTACTTATTTTAAATGGTTTTTAAAAAATGAGAGTGATTTATACATACACACACACACAACCACATCTTTACTAACATGCAATTAGACTGAAAAATGGTGCATCAGTTTTGCATTGTGTTTGTTGCCTATTGGAGATAAAACAAAACATTTGATTCTGCAAAGCGAAGTGTTGCTTCCAGTAAAGAACCACACAGTGTCTTCTTGACTTTCAGATATCCGGAGAAGGGAGGAGCCTCTAGCACCCTCACAACTGTTTGGTCTCCGGGGCCTATCTCTACATATAATTTGGTCTACTCCGGTGCCTTTCCCTTCTCTCTTCTCTTAGGCAGCTTGGAGTCAGGAGGTATATAATAAATGTAGTGTATACAATAGTAGGTATATAATAAATGCTTACTGACTTTAATTCAATGTATTTCTGCATGTTTTTTGTTAGTTATGAAACTTGAAATTTTCAACATTAAAAAAACTTCCTAAATATTAGGACCATCCAGGGTGTGGTAAAAGAGTACAGGGTTGGTTGCCAGAGGACCTGGGCTCAAACACCAGCTCTGCTACCTCCTATCCGTGTGACCTCAGGCAAGTGCCATGGAATATCTTTGAACCTTGACTTGTTTGTCTATAAAAGGAGGGGGATGAATTGGAAGAATGAGTTAACATAAAAATGTTTACTGTGAGCCAGTATTGGGGATAGGCATGTAAATAATGAGATAGCATCTTCCTTAGGGAGCTTACTTTCCAATGGGGTGAGATAATCTAGACAGAGTGGTGGCCAAGGGAGGAAGTTTTGGGATGGGGAGTCCCAGGGGTGGTGAGGGGGGCCACAGGGCAGTTGAATGATGTGCCCTTTTAAGAAGCAATGGTAGTATTGATTACTGAGCTCAGGGCAAAGGGTGAAAAGTACAGGGGGAAGGGAAGAAAAGAGGGAAGGGTTATGCATGGTAGCAGGTAGATGGTGAGATGGCCTGAGTGGATGACTGGGCTGAATGGAATGCAAAGAACAGCATGATCTACAGCCAGTTTACTAGCTGTGGGACCCTGGATACGTCACGTAACCCTGTTGGCCTCAATTTCTTCATTTGTAAAAATGAGCTAGAAAAGGAAATAGCAAACTACTTCAGTATCTTTGCCAAGAAAACTCCAAATGGGGTCATGAAGAGTCAGACACAACTGAAACGACTGAAAGACAACAAAAACAAGCAGTTGGATAGATACCATTGGTCAGGTAAATGTGTACTCAGCCACAGTAAAGACAATGGAGGGCAGGAGTTCCAAGGATGAGCAGATTTCCTTCCCAGGATGGATTGTGGTGGGTCCAGCGATGAAAGTGCTGGTCCAGGGAGGGGAGAAGGTGGATGGCAAGATGGCTTGGGTGGAAGTTGGATGGGATAGGAGGGTATGCAGCATGATCCGACATGAGATGTGCTCCAGGGGTCTCTCCTCTTTTCTCTCTCTGACTTCTCTTTCTTGGTGATCTCAGCAACTCCCAACTATCATCACTATGCCAATGACCTCCAAGTTTATATATGCAGCCCTTACCTCTCCTGAACTCTAGTCCTGTGATCTCCAGGGCTCGCTGGCCATTTCCACCCAGATGTCTCTTTGGCATCTCAAATTCAATATGCCACAAACTCAAGTTGTTATCTTTCCCCCTAAACCTGCCTCTCCCTCCAAACTTTCCAGTTTCTGTTGAGGGCATCACCTTTCTTCTAGGCATACAGGTTTAAGACTTAGGCACCATATTTGATTCTTCCCTCCCCCTCACCCCAGGTATCCAATCAGTTGCCAAATCCAGTGGATTCTAGTTGCTCTCCATCTCTCACATCTGTACCCTTCTATACACTCACACCGAGGCTACCCAATTGCAGACCCTCTCCTCCAATTCCAGGGTTGTTACCAATGCATTAAATGGCTGCCTCGATACTGTATCATCAGAATGGAGTACTGGGCTTGACACAGTCAGGAATATCTGGGTTCAAATCACAACGGTGACACTGAGCTGTCTGACCCCAAACAGATCATAACCTCTCTGAACTCCCGACTGAGGATCAAAAGTACTCAGAGTATCTACCTCACAGGGCTGTTGTGAGGCTCAGGTGAGCCCCACATTATCTCAGATGAGATAATCACGCACGGCTAGCATTTTGGAAACCTCAAAACACTATGTTAATGTCATCCATTAGTATTATTCTTATAAATTATTTACCAAAATGGATGGAAGCTTCAAAAACACTATTTATATAACAAGATCTCAGGGAAGGGGACAGTTAAAATAAATTGGACAATGAAAGGCAGACAGGGAAATACAAAAGTAATTTGCTTCTCTAATTAGACATTGACCAATTAGCTGTGCATTCCCAAGCTACAAAATTGTCATACTGAGACTTTAGTGATAACCAACAAGCATACATGTGAATAGGTATCCAATGGAAAGACCCTTAGTGAACTGTGAGAATTCTTGTAACGGCAACTGCTCTCAACGGCCTCCCAATATCACTCCCTATGATAACCTTACTTCACCTCCTCTCCCTACAAATTCAAAATATGACCACAAAATCAAAAAAGAGGAACAATATTATATTCATATCACTGGACAAGGCAATGAGATCAGAGACACAGAAGAGCCACAGAGATTGGTCAGTAGTTGGTACTTACATTATAGAGGGGGATGGTCTTCATCACTTTATACTGTTTGGTGGGGTCCATCTTGTACAGGTGGCGATCCGTGACAAAAATTGCCCTATCTTCCACTTTACTAAATCTATTTACCTAGGAGAAAACCAAACCAGAGAATCCCTTTAGGTGGGAAGAAATGTTGTCTTAGAAGACATCCAGAAGCTGTGAGGGGTGTTTTTTGAGACATCGATTAATTTAAGTCTATGATGTTCAAAAGACTCTGTGAGGGGCCCAGAGATGAAAGAAGTTTCTACATTCATAGGATTTAACATTTTAATAGGTCAAATACAAATAGCAGCAAAAAATGCTGCATAATGAATACTTATACAGGGTGTCCCAAAAGTCTTAGTGTAGTTGTTAAGCTATTGAAGCTCATCTTTTATGACACTAAAGATATTATGATTCACTGAAAGTGATATTAAAGATAAGCTTTAATGGCCTAAAACTGTACTATTTTTGTATTGAGGGAGACCAGCCCCCCTATTATCCACTTAAATCCAAAAATCCCTTCTTGTTTCTACCCAATGAGGTCTCAGGAGATGCTAGTCCTATTAGTTCATCTCATATCTGATTGGTTATAACACCTTACCAAATTCTCCTTATCCTAAGGTTCTCTCCTACCCACTCCATACCACTGTCTGCAATGATCTTCTTGAATCAATGTTTTTTGTTTGAGTTATAAAACTGTATGAATATGGATCATATTAGAGGAGGAGAAAAGGGAAGTCTTAGTGACTGGCTATAATATATGATAAAATATAATATAATACATATATACACAATATAATAGCATATATCACATATTATACATAATAATGATATACATATATAGTAATACATAACATTTAAATTTCTGTCATATTACGTATAATAATTATACATACATATAGGAACATATAACATTTAAATTTCTATCATTATATATAGTAATTAGACACACACAGTAACATAATATAACATTTAAATATCTGTCATTATGTATAGTAATTATACATACATATAGTAACATAATATAATGTTTAAATTCTGTCATATAATTAGATACATATAGTAACATAATATTTAAATTTATGTCATATTATGTAGTAATTATACACACATACTTAAAGATTTGCCATATTGCATTATATGTTATATTTTAACTGAAGTTGGCCAGTCATGCCATTATGTTTCAAAAATCCACTGCATAAAGGCCAAACCACTTCATAATCTGCTTGATTAACTAACTCGGGAGTCAGAAGACCTGGGCTCTAGCCTCAGCTAACCCCTTTAGGCCTCAGTTTTCTCATTAATCTTTTTTTTTCCCCCAAGGAAGTTGGATGAGGTGAGCTCTGAGGTCTATTTCTAGCTCTGTGATTTTAACCGCATTTCCAACTTCTTACAACACACTCCTGTCCCCTAGATCCATAATACTCAGTCCCACCTGACTGAGATCTAGTCTCATCCTCGTTTGCTAATAATCTCAGGCCCAGCTCAAGCCCCATCTCCTCGTTGAAGATTTCTCCAACGACTCTAGACCCGCACTTGACTCCCCTTCCTGAGCTCAGACAGCACTTAGAAGCAATACAGTTGCTTGTCCTTAATTGTTCTTGAGCCATCTCCCATATGCCAGCTTTCTTCCTAAGCTCTTGGAGGGCAGTGACGGGGCATTCTTCTCTCTTGAATGGACTGAGTGCCAGCACTCAGTGATGAGTTGTTGACTGGTCCTAATGCTATCTCTCTCCTCAAACCCCATGGGATTTTCAAAAACTCTAGCTTACCTTTCTCCTGTCCTGATTAACATCAGGCCCATTCAGGATGATGCGGAAAGTTTTATAGGATCAAAAACATTTCCAAGTGCCAGAGGGAAGAGCCCTCAGGAGGTGACTTTTGAAAGTCCCATGTGTTCAGCTTGGTCTCAGACCAGAGCCTCACCTCTGGATTAACAGAAGGGAACAGTGGATTGGTAGCTTTTAATTAGTAATGCCACAGCTCCTCTTTATTACTGTTGCTAATTGAGATATGAGTATACAGCTGTTCACAAGTGGCTTGGGAGTTTGTAGAGAGTGATTTATTTATTTAGGCCTCCCACCCCACCCCCCTGGGAGTTGGAAGTTATTTGTATTAATTTATTTCAACATACATTTATTAGCTTCCTCCTGTGAGTGGAGGACTGGGCTAGGTGCTGAAGGAGATAAGCTATCTTTATCTAAGGGCCTGCCTTCAAGGACCTTACAGTCTATTAGGGAGATCTAACACATACACAAACAACCATAATTTGAGAACCTTAAAACCACCTTATTAATAATGTCGTAATTGCTTCCTGCTAGTTGGTGCAGTGGATAGAGTGCCCAGGCTGCAGTCAGGAAATCTGGCCTCAGATACTTACTAGCTGTGTGACCCTGGGCAAGTCACTTAACCCCATTTGCCTCAGTTTCCTCATCTGTAAACTGAGCTGGAGAAGGAAATGGCAAACCCCTCCAGGATCTCTGCCACGAAAACCCCAAATGGGGTTACAGAAAGTCAGGCTGTCTTCCTCTCTCTTTCCCAAACCTGCCAGATTTGCCACAATTATCTTCCCACAATTAGTAAAGTCATAGCAATGACCCATTTTTGTTTCAGAAGCCTGAAGAAAGGTACTGATAATGTTGAGCATTGTTCCTACTGCAGTTACTTTAAAAGAAAAAAAGAAAAAAAAGTGGGGGCGGCTAGGTGTTTCAGTGAATAGAGCACCGGCTCTGGAGTCAGGAGGACCTGAGTTCAAATCCAGCCTCAGACTCTTAACACTTACTAGTTGTGTGACCTTGGGCAAGTCACTTAACCCCAATTGCCCTGCCCTTCCCACTCCAAAAAGCAGAGAAACAAAAAGGATTTGGAGATTTCCACAGAAGAAACAGACAGACAATGCTAACGCAATAGGTCTTGTCTCATACAAAGGAAGACACTTAACTGGAAACACCTTGGGTGGAGGGGAGAGGAAGGGAAGGTAAGGCAAGGATACACTATTACCCTAGAGACCAGGGTCCAGCCAGATCCCAGCAGAGGCCATCTATAACGTGTATAATGTAGTCAGTGGTGAAGCCTGGGCACTGGATGAAAGGCTGCAGCAAGAGGAGGGTCCTGGGGCATCAGAACCCAGTCCCTATCCTCTACCAGGCCCTCAGCCTTCCTCTCAGTTTGCTGCATGTCCCCAGAGATGTCCTGTACGGAGCTGGTCACTTATGCACAAGTGGGTCAAAGGCTTTATAGGGAGGGGCAGAGACTTTACAGCTCATCTGGCTGGTTCCTCACATCTGATGTCGCAGACAGGTAGGAAATTGGCAAGCCCACCAAGAAGGGTGGGCAGTTTCCCTAGAGAAGGAGCAGGGGCCCCTGTTTAATCTCATCACTATGAGCAAGAGGTAGTGAAACTGGGTCTCTTAAAAAAATAAGTATTTTTTTTCCCAGCGCTACAGATCACTTTCAGTTTTTAGAAAAATTATTTCTCAAAATATACTTTGGCCTGTTAGGCCTAACTTCAGTCAAGCTATAAGTCCACGATGGTAACTAGGTGGCTCAGTGGAAAAGTACTGGTCCTGGAGTGAAGATGGCTCATCTTTGTGAGTTCAAGCCTGCGGTTAAATAAGCACTAGCTATGTGACCCTGGGTGAGTCACTTAATGCTGTTTGCCTCAGTTTTCTCCTCTGTAAAATGAGCTGGAGAAGGAAATGGAAAAGCACTGTAGTATCTTTGCCAAAAATTTGGTACAGCAGGTTTAAAAATCTTAAAAACGAGAGCGAGAGAAAGAGAGAAAGAGAGAGAGAGAGAGAGAGAGACAGAGAGAGAGAGACGGAGACAGAGACAGAGACAGAGACAGAGAGAGGAGGATGATCAAGATTTTCTTCAGGAATATTGTTGTTTGCTCAAGTATAAAATGACCTCTAAATTGACCTGGCCTGACCATGACCTCCCCTAGACAAGCTTGCTGTGAAAACAACTAATGGGAGGGCTGTGCCTGTCAGGATGATGGAGTTTCTGGAAAGACCAAGACTTACCTGAATTCCCAGGACACTTTTTACTTTGAAAGAACTCCAGGCCCACATGCCTGTAAAGACTGTTCTCTGTCTACAAAAGGTAACTTTATATTTTCTATTTAAGGAGAACCCATTTCCATGGCAAAAAACAAGACCTTTTTTTCCTCCAAATCAGTGATTCTTAGTACTATTTTTGAGCCATTTGAGTGTCATGTCCCTTTTCTCACCTGTGAGATTAGAGAGCTATTCTAGAGCCTTCCCAACTTGAAATGCAATAAATCCAGAAAAGGAGGATCCAAGAAAGGAAAGGGAGTGATGTGGACGAGTAGAAAGGATACTGGATTTGGGACAGAAGGACTTGAATTTGAATTCTAGTTTTAGCATTTGTTATCTGTGCTACTTTGAGTCAGTCAATGACCCTCTCTGGGCCTTAGGGTCAGAGATATAGATAGAGAACTGGACAAAGCCATCTGATCCAACCTCTTTATTTTGGAGGAGAGGAGAGAAAATTAGGGCAGTTAAGTAAGCTGGCCAAAGTTAGACAACAGCAAGTGGAACACTGAATCTTGTTCCACTGCCTCCAGATTCAGCTCTTTCCAGCGGACCATCTTAGTTTCTTCATCTGTAAACAAGGTGATATCACACAGATATCACTGTGTGATATCTCTGGTCCCTTTTAGAATTGAAATGGAGGATTTGATGACTCTGGGGCATCACAGAAGGCAACATGCAAGAGGTGTTGAGGAGGGACTCAACAGTCATAGGTTGGAGGAGAGGAATGTTCATAGGTGTGAGAGGCCATTCTGGCGATGGTCTGACCAAAGGCATGGAGGATCACAATGTGTGTATATAGCAGATGGGAGTCTAGTCAAAGTGATGGTAAGATTATACAGAACATGTAGAGCAGTATTGCTATAGTGGGAAAGGCAGCAGTCCAGATTCCTGATGGCCATGAGGATTAGCCTACAGAATGTGAATCAAAGGTAGGAAAGAACCATGATGGGGTGTTTTTGAACAGAGGACTGACATAAATAAACTGTTGTACTAGAAAGACTTATTTGGGAGTAGGGAAAAATCGAAGTGGTGGAAAAACCATTATTCAGAGGATGTCAAAGTAATTTTCCTGAAGAGCATATCTGGTGACCTTGGCACCCCCACCCCATTCAATAAACTCTAGCAGCTTCCTATTGCCTCTGGCATCAAATATAAAATCATCTATTTGACATGGAAGGCCCTTCATCACCTGGCCAAATCTAACCTTTCTAGTCTTCCTAAGGTGCCTCCCCCATGCTTTGTGATCTAGTCACTCTGGGTTCCTTGGTTCCTTGGTGTTCCTTGAATATCCATTTCCTGACACTGGCCATTTTCACTGGCTGCCCATCACACCTGGAATTCTCTGCCCTTCATCTTCACCTTCTGGCTTCTCTTGTTTCCTTCAAGTCCTAGCTAAAATCCAGCCTTCAACAACAGGTCTTCTAAAGCCCCACAATCCTGGTGTCTTCCCTCTCTTGACTTTTTCCAATTTATTCTATCTATAGCTTATTTGTACATCTTTTTTGCATTTGATCTCCTCCATTTAGACTGGGTTTCTTGAGAACAGAGATTCACCCCGCCCCACTTTATATTCCCAATGCTTAGATGTCTGGCACATAACAGGTAGGCACTTAATAAATGTTTATTTGCTTATTGACTTAACAAAGCATCTCTTTTCGTAATAAATTAGAAATAAAAAAATAAGTACCCATTTTGGTATTTGAAGTCTTGTTCCTATTTTATTACATCTGCCAGTTAAAACCCTACAGTTCATTATTAAGAAGTATTAATATTTTTATTATTAAGAATTATTACTATTATTATTAATTTCATTGAATAGATACATTTTATTAATGGGAGACTTTTCTTTTTATGTCCTTTTCTTACTACCTACACACTATAATAATCAGGGAAATGTGGCTTTCATATAATTGATATTTACCTAAGGTATATTTTGCATGCCGAAATACATGTAAATCAAAGGTTTAGATTCTAGGCGTTGCTTAGATTGGTAGCAAAGGCTTAATGCAGAACTAGTCCATGGCAAACAATTGCCAATTTGGTAGATCTGATGTAAGGAGACTGTTTACCTTCAGCAATGGAATAGACCATTCCATATCTGATACATAGTTTTACGGAACTGATGCAGGAAAACTTGAATTTGGTTAATATTACTTGAAGGCTCTTCTAAGGAAAAAACTAAAATTCTGCAACTGAGAGTTTTAAAGTAGTACATTCTAAAAGCATATCCTAACCTAGAATTTCTATAAGATCAAAAATTTCACATTTCAAGGGTTCCCTGAAATCACAAGGAAGCCTTGTTCCTGGGAGATGGAAAGTGCCACAAGGCATTTTATAATTCATTAGGTGCTTGCTGGTTTCGATGATACAATCATGTATTTGGGGAATTTTTTTTTAGCTAAGGCAATTAGCCTCCAAAACTTCAAACTGCTTCCATAGAATGTTTTTCCGATGAGACAGATCATAGTATTTGAAGGAAAAGGGAGAAAAAGAGATGAAAAAAAACTGGAAATACCTAAAATAAGGAGAAAAAGAATCACATGCAAATTGTTCAAGTTGTAGTAAGAGAAATAAATCTTCCTAGGTAAAAGCAAGTAACTGCCGAGTAAGAAACAGGAAACACTGGAAGGAGTCAAAGGGTCCAATATGGACAGACTAATGGTTAATGTAGAAATTCTAAAATTCACATGTAAGATGGACTGAGAGTATTGCATCCAATGACTTTTGGTGTGAGGGTGACTCTAAGTCATACGGAACCCCTTTTAGAGCAGTTTGTTGAATGTTGGTACCAGAGTAAAAGAAAATTTGAGACCATCTTGCATAGGTGATCCTTAACTATTCTTGTGTGTTGGACTCCTTTTGGCAGTGTGGTAATGCCTATATGCCCCTACTCAGAATGTTTTCAAAAGAATAAAAATACATAGGAATATGATGAAAACCAATTATGCTGGCACAGTTATCAAAATAATAGTAATTTTAAAAAAATCTATGGTGAAGAACCTCTGATCTGGTCCAACCTCATATTATAGATCAGAAAACTGAGGCCCAGAAAGGTTAAATAACTTGCTTTAATGTCACATTAGAAACAGAAGCAGGATTTGAACCCCCAGAAACTCCAATTATAGTATTTTTTTAATTAAAAGAAATTAACATTCATCTTTAAAATTTGGGTTCTAAAATCTCTCTTTCCACTCCATCCATTGAGAAGGCAAGTGATATGATGCCAATTATACACGTGAAGTCATGCAAAAGCTGTTTCTATATTAGGCATGTTGCAAAAAAAAAGGCAAGAAAAATAAGGAAAGTGAAAAACAATGTTTCAATGGGCACTCAGAGCTCATCAGTTCTCTTTCTGGAGGTGGAGAGAATTGTTTTTTGGAATTGTTGTGAATTGCTGTATGGGACAGAGTAGCTAAGTCTTTCATAATTGATCATTTCAATATTGCAGTTATTATGTATTCCTGGTTCTGGTAACCACTTTGCATCAGTTCATTTAAGTCTTTTTAGTTTTTTTCTGAAACCATTTCCCTCATCATTTCTTACAGCATATAGTATTCCAACACAATAATTCACCACAACTTTTCCAGCCATTTACCAATTGATAGGCATCCCCTCAATTTCCAATTCTTTGCCAATACAAAAAAAGCTGCCTTAAATATTTTTGTTGCTATAAGTCCTTTTCCCTTTTTGTTGATCTCTTTGGGATACAGACTTACTAGTGTATTGTTGGCTCAGAGGGTATGCAGTTTTATAGCCCTTTGGGTATAGTTGCAAATTGTTCTTCTGAATGGTCAGACCAGTTTACAACACCCACAACAGTACATTAAGATATGTATTTTTCCACATCTCCTCCAGCATTTGTTATTTTCCTTTGTCATGTTACCCAGTCTGAAAGTGTGAGGGGGTACCTCAGAGTTGTTTTAATTTGTATTTCTCTATTTATGAGTGATTTAGAGCATTTTCCCCCTATGATTATTTATAGTTTTCATTTTTTCTTCTGAAAACTGTTTCTATTCTTTGACCATATATCAGTTGGTGAATGGTTCTTATTTTTATCAAGTTATCTCAGTTCTCTATAATTTGAGAAATGAAGCCTTTATCAAAGAAACTTGATGTAAAGGACTCCCTGCCCCACTCTCCTGCTTTATTTCTAATTTTGGCTATACTGGCTTGGTTTGTGCAAACCCTTTTTAATGTAATCAAATTTAATGTAATCAAAACTATCTAGGATCTTCTCTCTTGTTTGGTCACAAACTCTTCCCTTATCAATAGATCTGACAAGTAAATTTTTCTATACTCTTTTAATATCTTTATATCACTCTTTATGACTAAATCATATATGCCTTTTGACCTTATCTTGGCATACAGTCTGAGATGATGGTCTATACCTAGTTTCTGCCAAACTTCTTTCCAGTTTTTTCAGAAACTTTTGTTGAATAGTGAGTTTTTATTCCCAAATCTTGGATCTTTGGGTTTGGCAAACATTAGAGCACTATGTTCATTTACTACTGTATATCACGTACCTAATCTCTTCCACTAATCCACCCTTTTC
Organism: Gymnobelideus leadbeateri; assembly: GCA_011680675.1. Classification (NCBI taxonomy): domain Eukaryota; kingdom Metazoa; phylum Chordata; class Mammalia; order Diprotodontia; family Petauridae; genus Gymnobelideus; species Gymnobelideus leadbeateri. The sequence continues at coordinate 22,665 of WOXC01007598.1, forward strand.
TTAGCCAGTGCCAGATTGTTCTGATGATTACCTTTTGGTAACACAGTTTGAAATTAAGTACTGCTAGGCTACCTTTCTTAACACTTTTTCCCATTAATTCTCTTCATATTCTTGACTTTTTGTTTTTCCAGGTGAATTTTGTTATCATTTTTTCTAGCTCTATAAAATAATTTTGGGGTAGTTTGACTGCTATGGTAGTAAATAAGCAAATTAACTGAGGTAGAATTTTCATTTTTATTATATTGGCTCAGCCTACCAACAAGCAGTTAATACTTCTCCAATTTTTTATTTTAATTTATTTTTATTTTTTTAAACAAATGCTTTATTAACTTCTGTTTTACATCATTCATTTCCGCCAGATTTTGAGTTACAATCATTTTCCCCCCATTATTCCCCTACCCAACCTCCCAGAATAGTAATCCCACAAGATATCGCTTCCTCCAATCTGCTCTTTCCCATACCTTCTCCCATACCCCCATCGACTTTTCCATTAGAGGAAGGTGAGTCTTTGCATCCCAATGCCTGCACATCTTATCTCCTATTACAAGCAAAAGAGTATTAATAATAGTATTTATATATATTTGAAACATTTAATGTTATGACCTCAAATTTCAGATACATTTCCTTCCTCCCTTGTCACCCATTCCCTCTTGGGAGATAAGTAATTCAGTATATGTTGTACATGTCTAGCTATGCAAAATATTATCATAGTAGATATATTGTACAAGGCTGCTTATAATTCCCTCCCACTCATCCCACCCCCCCCCCCGGTCCATTCCCTACATGATCCTGTCCCTCTTCTATAGTGGGTACTTCCAACCTCCCCTCACCCCAAGGATGCCCTCCCATCCATCATCCCTCCTCCCATTCCCCTTCCCCCTATCCTGCTGCAGGTTGAGATATCCCATTTAGTTTGTATGTCATTTTCTCCCTGAACTAAATTCAATGTGAATGTGGTTTTGCCTTTTTAGCCTTCCTTATTCTCCCCCTCTTTTGCAACCACTTCCCCTTGCTTCTTCTGCATGGGATAGTTTACACTACCCTGTCTCTCCCCATCTCCTCTTGACACTTTCCTCTCTCACCTCATACTTTCATCCCTTGAGTATTCTCCCTTCCCAACAAATTCAACTTATGCCCTCTATCTATATATAACTGTAACCATATACACACACATTCACATATGTATTCATATGACCACACCCCTTCTTCCATTATTTTCATAGTGAGAAAGATATCATCAGTCACAGTTATTGCTTTTCCATATAGGAATGTAAATAGTTCAACTTTGATAAGTTCCTCTTGATTTCTTTTCCCTGATTACCTTCTCAGGCATCTCTTCCTTCTTGTGTCTGGGTATCAAATTTTCTATTCAATTCTGTTTTTTTCCCCAAGAATGCTTGAAAGTCCTCTATTCCACTGAATGACCATATTTTCCCCTGAAACAAAATACTCAGTTTTGCTGGGTAGGTGACCCTTGGGTTCATTCCCAGTTCTTTGCCCTCTGGAATATCATATTCCATGCCCTTCGATCCCTCAGTGTAGAAGCTGCCAGGTCCTGGGCTATTCTGATTGTGTTTCCACAATACTGAAATTGTTTCTTCCTGGCTGCCTGTAGTATTTTCTCCTTGATCTGGGGATTCTGGAACCTGGCCATAATATTCCTGGGAGTTTTCTTTTTGGGATCTTTTTCAGGAGGTGATCGGTGGATTCTTTCAACCTCTATTTTGCCCTCTGGATCTAAAACATCAGGGCAGTTTTCCTTGAGAATTTCTTGAAGGGTGATTTCTAGGTTCTTACCTTGATCATGGCTTTCAGGTAGTCCAATACTTTTTAAATTGTCTCTCCTGGATCTATTTTCCAGGTCAGTGGTTTTTCCCATGAGATATCTCACATTGCCTTCTAATCTTTCGTTTGTTTGGATCTGCTTAACAGCATCTTGATTTCTCATAAAGTCATTAGCTCCCATTTGCTCCAGTCTAACTCTGAAGGAATGAATCTCCTCAGTGAATTTCTGAGATTCTTTTTCCATCTGGCAAATTCGACTTTTTAAGGCATTCTTCTCCTCATTGCCCTTTTGGGCCTCCTTTGCCATTTGAGTTAGTCTATTTTTTAAGGTGTTGTTTTCCTCAGTCAGGCTGTTGACCCTCATTTCATACCTTTCCTGCATCCTTCTCATTTCTCTTCCCAATTTTTCCTCCACTTCTCTTATTTGATTTTTAAAGTCCTTCTTAAGGTCCTCTATGGCCTGCAACCTGCTCATGTTCTCCCCTGGGGCTTTTGGAGCAGGACTTCTGACCTCACAGTCCTTTTCCTGCTCTATGCCCCCAAAATAGGAGTTTAGGGTTACATTTTTCTGTGTCCTTTGCCTTGGCATGTTGCCGCTTAATTACTTGACTTTTGGGCTTGTTGCCACACTATGGCTTTAAGGCCAGATAGAGGAATTTTCGTCCCAAACGTGTGGGGGGCAACTTCCGTTTCTGGCAAGCTATAAACCCACCCACAACTTCCACCCTAGATCACAATCCAGATCCAGGGAGGTTAAAGCAAGAGCGATTACCCCCTAAGACTGATCGCTGGATCTCCCCACGATTTGTAGGCTGGGAGCCGGAAATGCCTCTGAAAACTACAAAATGGCGTGTCTCCTCAGCAGCTTCTAGCCCCCAGGGGAGGGAGCTGACGCATTCCCCAAATACAGGTCCCAAAGCCCATAGGACACTAACCTCTTACTTTGTCCTAGGCAAGTCTATGTTGATAATTCTGGAGTCGCCACAGCTCCTGGTGTTCTGGGGTTCCTCCAGCTGGCTGCTGGCCCTGCCGCCCTGGGGCTAAAACCTCGGCTCATGTGGACCTGGGCTCGGATCTGCTCCTGCGCTCTGCGCGCTGCACGCTGCCAGGTCCCAGACCACTGCGCTGGTCCTTCCTGCAGGGCTGCTGGGCTGTCCTCAGCGGGAGTTTAGTTTCTCTGTGTCGTTCTGTGGGTGCTGGGGCTCCAGAAGTTGTTCAGAGTCCCCTTTTACATCGTTTGGGGGGAATCTGGGGGCAGAGTGGCTTGGATGAGCTGTTTCTACTCCGCCATCTTGGCTCCGCCCCCCTTCTCCAATTTTTTAAAACTGTGTCCATATAGTTCCTAGGTGTGTCTTGGCAGATAGACTCCCAAGTATTTTATACTGTCTGAAGTTATTTTAAATTGAATTTTGCTTTCTATCTCTTCCTGATGGATTTTGTTGGTAATATATAGAAATGTTGACGATTTATGTGGGTTTATTTTATATCCTGTAACTTTCCTAAATTTGCTAATTGTTTCAGTTAAGTTTTTTAGTGGATTCTCTAAGATTCTCTTAGTGTATCATCATATCATCTTCAAAGAGTGGCAGTTTTGTTTCTTCATTGCCTATTCTTATTCCTTCAAATTTTCCCTCCCTCTTATTGTTATAGCTAGCTTTTTAAGTACAATATTAAATACTAAATGGTGATAGTGGACATCCTTTCTTCAGCTCCTGATCTAACTGGAAAGGCTTCTAGTCTATTCAGATCAAACATAATTCTTGCTCTTGGTTTTAGATAGATACTAGTTATCATTTTAAGAAAAGCTCCATTTATTCTTTTGCTTTCTAATGGTGCTGTATTTTCTTAACAGATTTTTTTTCATAAACTATATAATCCTGTGACTTTTGTTGTTTTTGTTATCAATAGGGTCAATTTTGCTTATAGTTTTCTCATTATTGAACCAGCTTTGTATTCATGGTATAAATCCCACCTGGTCATCGTGTATGATCTTTGTGATATAATGCTGTAGTCTCCTTACTAATATTTTATTTAAATTCTTTTGCATCAATATTCATTAGAGAAATTGTGTGGTCTATAGTTTTCTTTCTCTATTTTTGCTCTCCCTGGTTTAGATGTCAAAACTCAAATATAGTACTCTTTCAAGAGCACAAGGCAGTCCTTATTACATTTGAAGATTAAAAAAAAAATCTTCAAGAAGAGTAAAGGCTTATAATTAACAGTAGTGAGGCAAATTAATAAAAAATGTTGTTATTTGATAAAAATTTTTTTAAAAAGCAAAAAAATTTGCATAATGTAGCTTAATTAAATCTAGCATACAGCATACAACATACACAATTAGATCTCTCTTCCTTAGGTCTGCTTCTAAGTAAAATAGTAATGGAATAGGAAGACTATTTTTCCTTCCCTTAGTTTCCAAGGCGACTGAAACATTAAATCGCTTTCCACTGGCTCTGCCATATTCCAGTGAGTTGCCAAAACAACGAACACAAAAGGAAAAAGGAGAGGGACACAATACATGTTTTCCAGGCCCTTTCGAAAACATGGTGTTATCCCTTTGGCTACGTATATTCGAATAGCCAAGAAAGGTGATATTGTAGATATCAAGGGTATGGGCACAGTTCAGCAAGGAATGCCCCACAAATGTTGCCATGGCAAGACTGGACGGGTCTATAATGTTACTCAGCATGCTGTAGACATTGTTGTAAACAAACAGGTTAAGGGCAAGATTCTAGTCAAAAGAATTAATATGCGTATTGAGCATATTAAGCATTCCAAGAGCAGAGATAGCTTCCTGAAGCAGGGAAAGGAAAATGATCAGAAGAAGAAGCCAAAGAAAAAGTCACTTGGGTTCAACTGAAACACCAGCCTGCTCCACCCAGAGAAGCACACTTTGTGAGAACCAATGGCAAGGAACCTGAGCTGTTGGAACCAATCCCCTATAAATTCATGGCCTAACTGACTAAAAAAAGAACAATAAAAAAACTTGGATTAAAAAAAAAAAGAAACATTAAATCATGGGAGGGCTAAAAGGTACAAAGTTATTTATCTAAGCTCCCACCTGATGCAGGAAACCTTTCTATAACATTCCTACTATTCTTCCCAATCTCCAAACACCTTCATTGATGGGTAAGTAAATGACTTATATCTACAGCACATTCCATTCATGACTAGTTAAAATGAATCGAATGTTGCTATTTATAATAAGCTTAAATTTAATCCATAGAATGTCTACCTTCTTGGTATTGTCAAACACTTCTACTTAAGAAACAGATACAGTTTTATTAGTGGACCTGGCATTAAAGAAGATGCATGACCATATAGTTTGCTATGACACCCTGAGAGCACTGGGCCTTTCCATCTGACCTGCAGCTGAAACTTCCTTCCTGTATGTCATCTCCTCCCACTGGAATGTGAGTCCATTGAGAGGAAGGACTGTCTTGTCTGTTTGCAGCCCTGGGAACAGTCGAGTGTTTTTATAGACAGTTAAGTGATTAATAAATACTCATTCATTCATTCATGCCTACATGCCCATCATGTCTCTCCTTCTTATCACCAATTCTAAGATGGTCTGGTCTCTTTCTCCCCAAGTTCGTGATAAATCTATTTCACCAAGCACTTCATCCTTTGTGTATCCAGGTGGTTAGAACTGTCCACTCTCCCCGCAATTACTTCCTCTATCTGCTGGGAAATGAAATTGTCAAAAGGAAAAATCAAGAATCAATCTACTTTTAGCAACACGCGACTTCCAGCCAAAGTCCAGGGGTAGTTGAACTCTGCCATCGATGCTGTATCATCTGTCTTTGTGGCAGGCTGCTGTGTCTGGAACTCAGCATCAGATTCTTCCATTTTAGTGGGTAGTTCCACAACAGTAATATCTCTCTTTTTGCCATTTCACCTTTTCCTCCCTTCTTTTCTCCAAACTGTTTCTCCTATCAAGATTGTGGATTTTCACAAAGATGTATAGCAAATGGTACTTTGGTTATTGACTAGGACATCTTAATTTAGGATCTTTAGAGCAGTAATGCAACCTTTTTTGTATCACAGATCTCTTTGGTAACATTTTTAAATGCATAAAATAAAATAAATAGGGTTACAAAGGAAGCCAATTCTATTGAAATACAATTACCAACATTTTTAAAATGAAAAATTTTCATGGAACCACAGTCAAGATCAGTCCTGTTTTAAGGTAACCAAATCAACAAGCTCCTTTTCTATCTTTCCTTACCTTACGGACGTGGCAGGAAAATAGAACGTTCATGTATTTGTCCTTCCGCTTCAGTTCATTGGCGACAGGGACAAAAGTGCCTGTGGTCTGAGGGGTGTCTGGCTTCTGGAAAGGAAAGGAAAGGAAAGGAAAGAAGGATAAGTTGAACTGGAGACTGATGAGAGGACGGGTAGAGATAGATGAGACATGGGGTCTGTAATGCCTCACAAATATTCACTAATATTAACATTTAATACACACAAAAATGACAGCTCCTACGGCTATACTTCTTTGTAACAATATTTATGATACTTCATGTCTCTTTTCAGTCTTCCCACTTAGACTCTAAAGTCTTCAAAAGTTGGTGGGAGTCCAAGTTGAGAGAGATCTCTTGGACTAGAGCTTCTTGACCTTGTTTGTGTCGTGAAACCCTCTGGTAGTCTAACCGAATCTATGGACCCTTCTCAGAATCATGTTTTTTTCCCCCTTTGTAAAAAAAAAAATTCAAAACTGAAGGGAATACTAATTTGTTGTTGTGGTTAGTTGAAAATAAATATGCAATTTTTTCTACCCAAGTTTATGGACTCTATGAAATAGATACATAGACTCCCCCAGGCCAAGAGACCTTGTTTTAAGCTGACAGAGGAAGAGAGCTAGACAAGGTAGCGGGTCAGAAGTCATAGGTGCAGATCTGTATTGGAGGAGCTATCTATATATAAGTGATAGCTGAGAGAGAGAGAGAGAGCAAGCAGACTCCATAAGGAAGTAAATAAAGAGGGAGAAGAGTAAGAGGGTCATTGATGGCTCAAAAGAATACCACTGAATACACATGTATCTAGTGATCAAATTTTTTTTAAAAGGCAGTGAACCTGAAAGCAGTCAGGTGGTGTAATGGAGAGAGTGCCAGGCCTGGAGTCAGGAAGATCTGAGTTCAAATACAGCCTCAGACACTTACTAGCTGTGTGACCCTGGATAAGTCACCTATTAACCCTGTTTGCCTCAATTTCCTTATCTGTAAAATGAGCTGGAGAAGGAAATGGCAAACAACTGCAGTATCTTTGCCAAGAAAATTCCAAATGCTGTCACAAAGAGTAGAACATAACTCAAAATGACTGTACAGCAATGAACCTGAAGGATTTACCAAACACAGCAGGTCTGAGGTGTGTTAATTTTGCAAATTATCATCTTAAGGAAAATCTGTCAAATGACTTAAGTTATTTTCTTTCAACCGTTTCTCAGAGAAAAATTGTATGTGTGTGTGTGTATGTATGTGAGTGTGAGTGTGTGCACGTGCATGCACATAGAAAAGGGGCAGATGTTCATTTCCATCACTGTACTCACAGCCGCCAGGTAGTTTCCCTCCCAGGCTCTCTGAAGGCCAAGGTCAGCTCTGTGACCTTTCAGCATCTCCATGGCAGCAACCTTTGCCCTGACCTGGGGCAAGTCTGCAGGGGGGATGCTACGGATAAGCTGGGCTGCTCTCCATCTACAAGAAGATCAGACAAGATAGAATGAGTATCAAAATGACATTCTTGTGACCTTGGGCAAGATCCCTCCATTGTTAGAACAATTAAATTTCACATTACACAGGGTGAATCAAAGACACTTGTATTCCTCCTGTCCTGAAAAGGGAATGCTAGACGCCCCCTTGAAACTTATGGTAACTTTGACAAAGCACACACAGTTGTAGGCAAAAAGTATTTACCAACTGTCTACTAGGTTCGAGATATTATCCTTTCCCTTTCTTGTAAATAAATATGTACACACTGTAAAGGGCAGAAGGAGAATCAAAAGGAGAGTCATAAGACTGGGAGAGGGAAGGATCTCATGTAATTGGTGAGATTAGGGAAAATTTCAGAGCAGAAGTGGCAGAGCTAGTTCTCCAAAGCAGAGAAGGATTTCAATAGGCAGACATAGAGAGGGAGCCCTCTACAGAGAAGGGGGAAGGATACGCAAGTGCACAGAGGTAGCAAGGACCATTCTAGAGTGAGGAGCGTCTCATGGTCCAGTGTGCCTGGGTGATAGAGTACATGATGAAGTAGAATGTGAAATGAGGCCATAACAGTATGCTGGAGTCATATCATGACTATCAGAGAAAGGAGTCTGTATTAAGTCTGTGGGCAATGGGGGAACATAGAAGGTTCTGGACCAAGAGTGATGTGATCAGGCATGCATTAGGGAAATTATTTTGGCAGTGAGCATTGTGAAGGACAGAGAGAAGAAGGAAGAGGCTTGGGACAGGGAGGGCAATGAGGAAGCCGACAGAATAGTCTCTGTGAGAGGTAAGAAAGAGGGGAACAATCAGGATAGAAAGCCAGGAAAGGATATAAGTGCCAGATGATAGGTACAAATTAAGGGCTGTGGGAATTAAAATGAACAATAGATTAAATGGACAAATGTTTATGTGAAAATGGTTATGTTGCTTAATGCTTCAGTGTCTGGGGTAGATCAAGCACTTGGTCCGTAGTATAGGACTTCTGACAGTATTTATAATGGGGATAGATTGAGAAGGGACCTTAAAGGACACTGAATACAACTCTTTCATTTTGTAGTCAAGGTAACTGATGCACAGGGATAAGTGACTTCTCCAGGGTTACATGTCTAACAAGCGTCTGTGGCAAGACATGACCTCTCTGGAGTCTAAGTCTATCCACTGACTCCCCGAGCCATCTGCTTGCTTGGTGCACAGAAACTTTGGACATACCTAAAGAGTAATGTTTTGTTCCTACTGCTTAGACAAGAGAAAACAGAGCTGATGGGTAGAAGCTTTCATATCTATCTATCTATCTATCTATCTATCTATCTATCTATCTATCCACACACATCGAAAGCCCCTTTTAAATGCCATCTCTTTTTCACATTTCTACAGGTCCAGTCTTCACATTGACAGTACCCATGTGGGGCACAGCTTTAAGTCCCATTATAGTCACTTTGGACACTATCTCTTGGATAAGGATTTGATGCAATCAAGGTGATCCTGTGACTGGTTTTGGGCAGCTTAAAGTGGCCAGATGGTCACTCATACTTTAAGAAAGGTTTCTGAGCTCAGTGACAAAGGACAGTTGACTTGGAAAACCAGCACCAAGAGTTGTTTCTCTCACAAGGGGAAGCATCTCCAGAACAAACTACAACCGATGTTTATTTCTGTCCCTGAGCCTCCATCAGGCATGATTTTGCCGAGTACTGTATAAGTAGAGAGTTTACATTCAATGAATTCCTTTTTCAGGACGAAGACAGCTGTTTTCTTTGCCCCCAGAGCATCCTGTGGTTCCATAATACAATGGATGCATTCTGGAAGGAGCTTTAACATTTAGCTATTCCATTGTCAGAAGTACACATTCAGAAGCTTTCTTCTTTGGTAACTAGGAGAGGTGGAGCTAAGCCATGCCTCAGTTTCCCTCTTGCCAAGAGCACTCATCTGACACACCTATAACATCAGTGATAGACAGCATTGGAAGTGGAAGACTTTGCCATGCCATATATTTGGATCAGTTGCCAAAACACCAGAGGATGAATTTGAAAGCTGACTTTTGCACTGGAAGAGACTGGGAGTAAAGAGTTGAAAATTCCCTTCTGCTTAACTATGCTCTTTATTAGGATCTAGACTTCAGGTGATCTACAACAAGATTCAAAAATATTCTACAGAGAAAGGAGACTAAAGGAGCTGATAGGTAACAGTTATGTTCTCAAAGTAATAGATTAGAAATTCCTAACAGATCAAGAATAAATCTTTGTTTTTTTGAGGTTAAATTGTTGTACTTTGTATCTCCTATAATATAGCATTATTTCCTTTATTTCCTAAAAATCTAAGATATGCTTTGATGTTTATGGTTAATACCCATTTCCTTGAGGAATAACAGTCTATACTTGTACTCCCAATTTAAATTAATTTGACTTCATGACAGAGATGATGGACTGATATGTAAAATAAGAATAAAGGATGCATTTTTGTATTGCCCTATGTGGGAATGTTTTACTTCCCCCTCCCTTTTTCTCCTTTTCCTTCCCTTCTCCCTCCCTCTTTTGCTTCTGCCCCAGTGGTTAAAGAGAGGTGGGAGGACAACAATGAATGCTCGATCATTGTAAAAAAAACAAAACAAAACCAAAAACTAAAAAAGATATGGATGAACAATAGTGACACAAATTTATATATCATTTTCCCTCAAAATAACTCTACTCTGATAGGTAGTACAAGTGTTATTTTTCCCATTTTTAACTAGTGGGGAAACTGAAAGTCACAAATATTAAATGACTTGCCCAAAGTGATACAAATGGTAAGTGTTAGAGCCTGCCCTCCAGTGTGTCTCCACTATACTACACCATGAGCATCTAAGGACTTATCATACTGGACATTAAGTAAATTAGACATGTTAATGCCTGCAGGGGGTTGCTCAGTCCTAATGGAGTTTTAATGGAAATGGTTTGCCATTTTAAGCAATCTTGTTTAAATGTTGTAGTTTATCTTGTCCTTTTCTATTTAATGCTGGCAGTTCCTTTAACATATAACCAAGGCATTTTGTATTTCACATTTTCAAATGTTTCAAATTTTTGTATTTCAAATTTTGAATTTCAAAATTCAGAACCATTAGAGAAATAAATAATTACTATATATAAATAAAGCTCAACCTAAGCAGCAGCTTCCATAAGAGAAAAACAAAGAGGAGAAGACAAAAATAGTAAAATGAAAGATTTCAGGCTGAGGCAGAACAGTCCAGGGACTGTCATACTCTCAGTAGCCCCACACCAGTACTTAGCTCTTTGCCTTCTCTTTCTTCTGCTTCCACATGTTTAATTCAATTTTTCCAATTCAACAAACATTTTCAAACATCTATTCTGTGTAAAGCATTATGACAGAGAGAGCTCAGGCAGCAGGGAGGCTAAAAGGCAAGCTATGGCCCTCCCTACAAGGAGCTCATACACCCTAAGCCCAAGAATAGACCGCCCATGGCTAAAACCAAGATAAGCAATCCCAAGGTGCTCTCATTTAAATGTGAAAGCTGAGGACAAGCCTCCAGAAAGGACTTTAGATCTAAGGGTAAAATTCACAGCAATTTGATAAAGTTAAAGATTAGGGAGAAAGGTACCAAATTGTACTCACAAATGCACCTCTTTTAAAAGTTTGCACTAGAAAGAATTCTCTTTTTTCCTTCATTCAGGTGATTTCAATTTATCTGTTTTAATCAAGAGTTTGAAGTCTGCTAATACACCAAGGTAGGAGAAGCACATTAACCTTTTCTTACCCAAACACAAATGGAATCTGACGGACATGGAAAGCCACTGCCACCTGGTGGCAGGTTACCTAAATTCCAGGTATAGTTATTTTTAGAGATAAACAGACCCCCTTTCATTAAATTATCAAATAATATTTATTAAGTGTCTACTATATATAATATATGGCATATCATATTTTATGTGTGATACATAATATTTATACTTAATCCATATATACATATGCATGTATGTGTAAATACATGGACACAAATGTATATGTACACACACACACACACACACACACACACACACACACGACTAAGAGCTACAGGAAATGCCAAGATAAAGAGGAAAGTGTTCCTGCCAACAAAAAGATTACCTGAACCTGGTAAACTTCTATGAATCAACCAACAATCATCCATGCCTTATTAAGTATTGACACTATTCTAGGTGCTAGGGACGTGAAGACAAAAAAAAAATCACTTAATCCATGGGAAATATGCATACATACATTAATAGGTACAAAATACTGATGAAGTAGATCAGAGGTAAGTGTCCAAGTGTGTCCAAGAAATGTCCAAGCAGGAACAAGCAGCTGGGGGATCAGGAAAGGTTTCATGAATGACACAGTAACTGAAGGAAGCTTGGGATTCCAAAGGGTGGAGGTGGAAAGGAGTACATTCCCAGACATGAAGAGATAATGTGGTCTCTTTTAGGAGACAGAGTACTGAGTGTGAGAAACAGCAAGAAAGGCCATTTGGTTGGACTATAGAGTGTGTGAAAGGAAGTAATGAATAATAAATCAGAAAGGGTAGACTGAGGCCAGATTGTAAAGGGCTCTAAATTACAAAAGGGGAAGTTGATACTTTATCCCAGAGGCATTTGGGAGTGACTGAAGTTTCCTGAGCAGGGGAGTGATTTGATTCAACCTGTACTTTAGAAATATCACTCTGGCAGCTCTGCCAAGGCAGTGTTATAGACAGGATAAACTGGAGTCATGGATGCCATTAGGTTATTTCAGTAGTCAAGGCAGGAGGTAATGAGGGTCCAAGCTAGACTGTGGCTGTATGAATAACTAGGAGGTGATAGATGCAAGGAATATTATGGAAGCAGAACAGATAGGACCTGGCAATGGTTTGATGAGGGAGAGCAAGAAATAGGGGTTGACTCTCAGGTGGTAAATACAGGGTATTTGAAAAGACGGGGGTGTCCTCAATGGAAATAGGAAAGTCTGAAATGAGAGTGTGTTATTTTTTTTGGGGGGGCGGAGATAAAGTATCCTGTTTTAGATACATATTGAGTATGAAATGTCCACAGTTAGAATATAGGAAATGGATCCAGCAGAGGAGGCTGAGAGAAGTATCAAGAAAGAAGAGTGTCACAGAAACCCAGAGAGGAAAAAAGAATGGCCAATAGTGTAAAATGCTGCTGAGAGCTCAAGAAATATGAAGGTGTAGGGAGAAGAAAAAACCCAACACAACCCAATAACATCTGACTTAGCCATTAGGGGATCACCGGTAACTCTGCAGGTAGTTTCGACTTCGTGACAGTCAGAAAGCAGACTGTGAGGGGCTTAGAAGTTCTGAGAGAAGAGCAAGGAGAAATAAGTGTAGCTCTTTTCTAAGAGTTTGGGTATGAAAGGAAGGAGAAATAAAGGACAATAGCTTGAGGGAAGAGTGAGATAAAGGGGGCTTTTTTTAAAGTATGGATAAGATCTGGGGATGTTTTTCAGCTTTAGGAAAATGCCTAATAGAGAAGAAAGATTTGAGAGAGGAAAGCTTTGATTGTGGGCTTTATCTGCTAGAAGAAATGAGAGGGGATGGGATCAAGGGTAAAGGGGTTGGTCTTGGTAAGAGAAGGGCCATCTTTTCATCTAAGTTTGGAGTAAAAGAACAGAAAATGGGGGGAGGATGCTAAGAGTTTTTGAGATTTAGGGAATGGGAGAAGAGACTGCTATAAATAATATCTATTTTTTTTTCCAGGAAAGTATAAAGTAAGGTCCTGTGCTAGGGAGAGGAGGAGATGGGATGATATGGTATGAGAGGTTTAAAGAGAGAAGTCTTGGAAAAGCCCTAGTGGGGGATGTGATATAGAGTCATTTAGGGAAGAGTAAAAAGACTTGTTTGCTACAGGGAGTGCCTAGTTAAGATTAGGTAACAAATTTGTAGTAGACCTAGTTAGTATGATTGCATGGTATTCTTAGGCTTCATTCAGCAGTAGTAGGTAGAAATGGCAGAGGTAGTAAAGCTTGAGGGCAATGCTGGTCTAGGATTTGGCAAGGCAGAAGAACTGAGAGGACAAGAAGGCAAGACTCTCAAATGAACAGATTATTATTATATAAAGAGGAAATGGTTAGTTCAAGAAATTTCAAAGGGTAGCTAGGTGGCACAGTGAGTAAGAGCGCTGGCCCCAGAGTCAGGAGGATCTGGGATTGGTTCCGGCCTCAGAAAATTAGCACCCACACATAAATAATAACTAGCTGTGTAACCTTGAGCAAGTTACTTAACCCCAATTGCTTTAAAAAAGAAAGACATTTCAGACCAACACCAATTACATTATTCATCTTTTGCAAAATATACTTTGTATCATTACCACTTTTGCACATTATAGGACACAAAGCAGAGATAACCCTTTTGCTTTCAAAAATAAGAACGGGGTTGATGTAAGGAATTGCACCAATGTGTTCCTACCTGTTATAAATTGCCTTGAGGGCTTCTTCAAAGCGATGTAGAACTTTAGGAGGAGTTGGCCACTTCACATTCTTCCCATAGTCCTTCATGTTCTTCACACCCTGCAAGCGTCTGTTGACCTCCTGGATGTATGCTTTGACTTTGTAACGCCGATGGTACCTGATAATGGTCAGAGCAGCCTTTGTTCTCTTATATTTTATTCGGGCTATGGTGCCCCTCCACACCTTTATATGTAATAGGAAGAGAAATGAAAAAGACAAAAGTTGTCAATTTAATAGTGGTTAGCTTTGAAGCTAAATAGGCATATTCAAGTCATAAAGAATATTACACAGTTGTTATTTGGCATAGAGCATTTGTGCAGGCATAAAAGGGAGAGATTAGATTTGGGAAATGGAAATGTAAGAAATTCAATCAACTCTCCATTAATCATATAAATCGTGATGGAGAGAGAGTAAGAAGCCTAGTATCAACAAGGCAAAATTAATTTGTATTTATCTTTGGACTATCTCCTAACCTTTGAATGAGTACAACTGATATCCTAAGATTTTATAACATATACTTCAAACAGAATAATGAGATTATGCGCGACAGACTGTGGAAAAACTTGAAAATAGTCATGCTTTTCCAATATAGCCTCTATTTAATTCAGCTAATCAATCGATCAGCAAACAGCAAGTGCCACTCTGTACCAGACATTGTGTCAGCTATTGGATATACAAAGATGAAAAAGAAAGTCTTGGCCTCAGCTTATATTCTATTGATGAAGACAATATGGATATATACAAGTAAGTATATGCCAAAAAGATACCAAATAAATGTAAAGTGTTTTTTTTTTCTTTTTTTGCAGGGGAGGAAGCTCTAGTTGCTGGGGGTAAAGGCTTCATGTAGGAGGTGACATTTCCATATTTCTCACTTCATGGTGAGGACATACAGCACCAAACCTCAGAATATTGCAAATCACTAACCTAAGTTTGACTGCTACCCAGTTTATAGGTCTGGACAGAACTAAATGCTTTATTTTAAAAGGAAAGAATTTGGAGCCTTCTCACAGAAGGATAAATGCAAGTAAGAATAAAGAGAGATGCTAATGATAACTACCAAATAGAGATACCATTTTGTACTTTTGATATTCTTCAAATTTTTTTCTTTTTGATTAACTTGACAAATATCAACAAACACGTTTTTCCTTATATAAATGGCAGAAAAAGATGACTTTATATGATGCTATGCATCAATTATGTGTGTACATATGTATGTAAAAGTAGAAAATAAATATAATTATGGCACTGTCAATACTAACTGTCCTGCCTGTCTGAGTTCTCTTCTGAAATGCCTTACTCTTTTGATATTAAAAATATTTCATTGACATTCTTTTCTTTTTTCTTCTTTGAAATCACCAATATAACCACTTCCCTTACCCTAATGGAACTTCCCCTAACACCTTTAAAAAGCCTTTCATTTTAACAAATAAGTATAGCCAAGGAAAACAAAGCTCCATACTGGCCATGAATGAGGACACGGATCTCATCCTTCACCTTCAGTGAAGAGGTAGGAAGCATGATTTATCGGCTCACTGTATTTATTCTATGTTAATTCATATAAGTCCACCAAGGTTTCTCTGAATCTATCTTTTTGAATTTATTACAGCACGAAAATATTTCACTTTGTTCAAAATTTGACCATTTCCCTTCTAATACCATAAGCTATTGAGCAGTCCTCCAGTTAAAAGGCACTTTCTTTTGAGTACTTTGCTACAAAAGAAGTACTACTATGAATATTTTTGTACATCTACATCCTTTCCTTCTTTCTTTGGTCTCTATATAGATTGTATATAACACACACACACACAGTATATATAGTAGTGGTATCACTGGACCAAAGTATATTCACAGTTTGTTGACGCTTTTGGTAAAATTTCAAATTGCTTTCAAGAATGAATGTACCATTTCACAGATCTAATAATACATGAGTGTTCTTATAGTCCCATAGTTTCTCCAGCAAATAATTTTCCTTCTCTGGCATCTTTGCCAATCTGATATGTATGAAGTGAAAATTCAGAGTTTTAAAAAAATTTATATTTCTATTATTAATGATTTGGAGCATTTTCCCATATAACTGTTGATTAAATTGTGTTTCTTTCCTTGAAAATTGCCTGCTCATATATTTTGATCATTTATTTGATGGGGGATGGTTCTTATACTTACATACATGTATAAATTCATCATATATCTTGGTCATCAGATGTTTATCAGAATAATTTGCTGCAAAATTTTTTTCCAGTTGACTGTTTACCCTCCAATTCTGTTTTGATTTAGTTGTGCAAAAACTTTTCAATTTTATATAATCAAAACTGTCCATTTTATCTCCTCTTATTATTCCTAGGGTAGTCATGAATATTCTGAGTATTGATAGAAGTAAAAAGAATTTCTTTTCCTTCTCTATTTTGTTTACATGCCTTTTAGATTAGATCATATATCCATTTGGAGTTTATTGTATTGGGAAATATTGTATCAGTGGCTGGTCTAGACCCAATCCCTGCTAGACTGTTCACTCGCATTTCCTGTAGTTTTTGTACATTCTTAGTAGTGAGGGCCATTGGCTTTAAAAAATACTATATTATTACGTTTGATTACTTCTAGATCTTAAATGTCAAAGCAATTACACTGATCAACTTTTCTATTTTTTTTAACTAGCATAAAATAGTTTTGATGACTATTCCTCTGTGGTACAGTTTGAGATCATTTATTGCTAGGTCCCCATACTTCTCACATTCTTCACCATTTTCTTGGAGATTCTATACCTTTTGTTCCTTCAGATGAATTTTAAAATTGATTTTTCTAGTTCTATAACCAATTTGTAGTCTGATTATTATGGTACTAAATTTATAAATTAAGGATTTTCATTTTAAAAAATATTGGTATAATGCAACTATGAGCAACTGTTTGATTCTATTTCTAGAAAGTGTTTTATATTTGTATTCCTAGAATTCCTGCATGTGCTTGGCAGGTAAACTCTCAGATATTTTAAGTTTTCTTTTGTAATTCTGAATTAAATTTCCTTTTTCATCTCTTCTTATTGGGTTTTATTGGTAACATAAAGAAAATTTGTGTGTTTATTTTATGTCCTGCTACTTTACTCAATTATAATTTCAATTAATTTTTGGTTGAACCTAGAGACCTATTGTTTGCCTAATACTGAGTCTATCCTGCCAAAAGTGAGTATTTGCTTCCTTTTTAACTATTCTTATTCTCTCAACTTCTTTTTTATGTCTTACTGCTATAGCTAGGATTTCTAGTACTATGTTAAACAATAGCATTGACATTAGACATCTTTGATTTATCTGTGTTCTTATTAGAAGGCTTCTGGTGTTTTCCCTTTAAACATATCCTAGCTCTTGGTTTTAGGTAGATACTGTTTATTATTTTAGGGAATGGTTTAGCTTAAAGTGTCATTCAAATTTTTTTTTTTAAATTAAGAAGTATTGGTATTTTACTAAAAACTTTTTTTGGGGGGAGTGCCTAGGTAGCTCAGTGAATAGAGCACTGGCCTGGAGTCAGGGGGACCTGAGTTCAAATCTGACCTCACAGACACTTAACACTTACTAGCTGTGTGACCTTGAGCAAGTCACTTAACCCCAATTGCCCTGCCCTCCCCCATCCAAAAAGAAAAAAACCTTCTTGTTTTTGTTATTATGTCAACATTATTTTGTTATATTTCCTAATACTGAATCTATCCCACACTTCTTGGAAAAATGCGACCTGGTCATGGAGTACAAATAAATATAATTATAGCCTCTTTACAAATATTTTATTTAACATTTTCATATCTATATTCATTAGTTATAGTGTGCTATAATTTTCTTTCTCTGTTTCATCTCTCCCTGGTTTAGTTAACAGAAACACATTTGTCACAGAGAAAAAGTTTAGTAGGATGACATATTAATTTTTGTATACAATCTATATAATGTTAGAATTAACATTTTGTACAAGAGAATTAATGTTAAATTTATCTGATGTTGGGATTTCTCCTTTGGAAGTCTTTTTCTGGTAACTTCAAATTATTTTTCTGTGTTTGATCTATTTAAAATCTCTATTTTTTTATGTGGTTAATCTGAGTATTTTACATTTTAGTAAACATAGTTTTGCTGGGAGATATTTCTAATAGTTCCCCTTACTTCCCCTTCATTTGTCATAATTTTTTTTTCATTCTTACAGGAACCTAGGTGGTACAATGGAGAGAGGACTGGAGTTGGGAGTCTGGAACATATGAATTCAAATTCAGTTTCAGATACTTACTAGATATATTACCCCAGGCAAGTTACTTAAATTCTGTCTCATCTTTCTGATCTGTACAACTGGGATAAGAGTAGCATCTAACTCCTAGCATAGTTGTTAGGATAAAATGAGATATTTATAAAGTATTTTGCAAACCTAAAAGTGCTATATAAATGCTAATGATGTTGCTGCTTATCAATACTGAACTTTAAAAATATCAAATTAGGTAAAGGTTTACATATTTTATCTTTTTAAACATGTCTTAGTCTTATTAGTTCACTGGTTTTTTTGTTTTCAATTTTATCTCTTTGGTGTTTTAAAAAATATTATTTTCTCAGTTTTTCTTTTTAGTTGCATGCCCAGTTAATTGACATGTTCTTTCTTTCATTGATGAAATTAAGATATATATATATTTCCTTCTGAGAATTGCTTTGGCTAAATTTTAGAAGTTTTGGTATGTTGTCTCTTTGAAATTACTTTTTAAAAAATGAAAATATTCATTATTTGTGTTATTTATTCTTTAATCTACATATTCTTTAAGATTAAGTTATTTAATATACCTTTAAGTTTAAATCCTTCCTTCAAATGCCCTTCACTGATTATAGTTTTTATTGTGTTCTGGTCTCTAAAGAATGTGTTTAACATATTATCTTTCCCTCCTCCCCCTTTTGATTATGAGGTTTTCATTTTTTATAAGGATCACATGCTCTATTGAATTATATGTATATTCTTCTCTGTTCCCATTGACTAATTACTAGAGAAGTATCTTATCTAGCTTTTTGGAAATCTTACTCAGGTACATTAACTTCTTTCTTGCACATTTTTGTTACATTTGTCTAGGTCTAAAAATGGCACATAAAGGTTCCTACTTGTTAGAGTTTTTCTGTTTCTGTCTGTAATTCGATCAACTTTTCCTTTTTGTATTTAGATGCTATAACATTTGGTGTGTGTGTATGTATATTAAGTATTGACATTTCATTACCTATAGTACATTTAAACATAATGTAGTTTCACCTTTTATCTCTTTTAATTGTCTTTTTATTTTTGTCTTGTCTAGAAGTAGCAATTTAACACGACAGAAATCAAATGTTACTTTTGGATAACTGAGAGCTGACTGGATTCCCCTATTTTTGTTCTATTTGTAATAACTTTCTTGATAAATTCACTCTCCAGTCTCCTTTCCTTGTTCTATAAAGAATTCCCAAGTCACAGTGACCCTAGAGAAAGCAACCCCAGACCCATCACCACCTTGCTCTTCTGCCTTTTCTCTTCAAGTAGTTGATTTGTTTCTGTATCAACAACAATTCATTCCTTAAACTCCTTGTAGTGCAGAGTGAAGTCCTCTTTGCTTCCATATTTAATGAGTTCTTTGTCATCTTAATTCTCCTTACCTGACAACTCTTAACACCACAAACCATTACTCATTCATCAGTATTCTCCCTGACCTCAGCATCCAAGAGCCAGTCTCCATTTGCTCTGCCTCTCATATGTGCGGTCATTTCTACCAAACTGCAGTTGGAGGTCATCCATCAAAACCACCCATTGGCTATGTGGTTCAGCCAGGACTTGGCCTCTTATTCTCAACAATAGGACCTTAAACAATATTATCTGTTATAGATTCAATTACTACCTAAATTCAGATGTCACACAAAACTCTTTATGTATCACTGAACTTTGCCTTTCAACTTCTGAGGAGATACAAGTCAGTTCTACTTAGATATCACATCACTAATGTTAACTAAACATGCTTAAGGCCAGAGGTACTTACTTCTACTATCAGGCCCTCTCTTGGGCCAGTACTTATACACACACACACACACACACACACACACACACACACACACACACACATTTTTTTTCCAATCCCGTAAGAAAAAATGTTGGGATTATCTTCATAATTTTTTTAAAAAAGAATTTATCTTGAACAGAGTGGTTTGGATTCATTTCTCACCTGCACCTCTTAGATTTCCTGTCTTCTTTCAAAGTTCATCTCTCCTGACACATCCCATATGAAGCTGAGCCCTAAGATGCCAGTGCCAGCACCCCAAATTACCTTGTATTTACTCTGTATTTTGTATATAATTAAATCAACCTGTCAACAAGCATTTATTAAGTACTTATTTTGTGCCAAGAACCATACTAAGTGCTAGGGATACAAAGAAAGGCTAAAAACAAAAATCTCTGATCTTAAGGAGTTTGTTTTGATTGTTTTCCTTAATAGAATGTAAGTTTCTTAAGGGCAGATGCTTTTTTGTTTTTGTCTTTGTATGCTCAGCATACAGTAAGCACTGAATAAAAAATTGCTTGGCAGCTAAGTGGCACAATAGATAGAGTGCTGGCCTTATGGTTAGGAAGTCTTGAGTTCAAATCTAGCCTTAGATATTTACTAGCTCTGTGACCCTGGGCAAGTTACTTAACCTTTCTTTGCCTCCATTTCCTCAACTGTAAAATGGGGATAATGATAACACACACCTCATGGGGTTGCTGTGAGGATAAAATGGGATAATATTTGTAAAGCACTTAGCATAGCACCTGGTACCTATTAGGCATTGTATAAATGCTTATTCTTTCCCTCCCTCTTCCCTGCTTCTGTACTCTTGACCTCCTTTCAGGTAAACTTGTTCAGTTTCCTCTTCAGTCAACATTTTACTTTTTTTTGGGGGGGTCTTTTTGGAGAGGGGAAGGCAGAGCAATTGAGGTTAAGTGACTTGCCCCAGATCACATAGCTAGTAAGTGTGTCAAGTGTCTGAGGCTGCATTTGAACTCAGGTCCTCCTGACTCCAGGGCTGGTGCTCTATTCACTGTGCCATCTAGCTGCCCCCAACATTTTACCTTTGCTCCAAACTTTCTCCCAAATGTGTGCCATGATATGGCTGTTATATCTTCCCTATGCCTCCGTCTACTTCACTGCAAAGCTAAGTTGTTGCTGGTTAGAGGTTGTTTTGGGAATATTAGTTGCCAGGGAGCTATCGTCACATGAGCCAGCTACGTGAGGGGAGTCAAGGGAAAGCAGAATATATATGGAAAACATGTCATTTTTAGTTACTTTATTATGAAGACCTGCCATCAAAGAAGCGAGGTACATCAAAATAATAGTATTTCATGCGGCCTTAGCAAGCCATCCAGCCATTTCTAGGCAACAGTTATTCTCATTTCCCATCTAGCCCAATGTGCTGTGCAGATGGCTTGTCACGCCTCCACCCAAATGCCAGCATGAAGGTCTTTCCTTCATTGTTCTTTGAAAACCAAAGGGATGAAATTATAGGGTGGAAGTTCACAGTGATTCAGTCACCTAACCAAAATGCAAAATGCATTTTAGGTTCCAAAGTTATTTTTTGTTACTTTTTTTTTTTTTTAAGGGAAGAAGGAAAGATAGGAAGAAGGGAAAAAATTAAGCTCCAGAGAAGTAAATAACTATGTAGGAAAACATTTTAATTGAAACAATTTATTATACCTTTAGAACTCTTTAATTTATTTAAAAGTTTTAGCTAGTATGTTACTAAGCTCGATTACCAGTTTTGGAAAAAAAATTAACTTCCTGAAAATACTCTTTCTTTCATTTAGTGTTTAAAATATAAAGGGGGGCCAATGACTAACACTCTTCAAGGGGTAGTCTTTTGATTATTCTCTCTTCACATTCGGCCCTCTGGTAGTTTCTCTAGTTTACAGCCCACCTATAAGAAGGATGAATGCAGTCTTGAACCCCCCCCCCAGACACTCAGATCCCTGAGAAAAATAGTGCTGGAAACAGAAATGATATGGAAAACCCAAAGTTTAGTGAGTAGCACCTCAAAAAACATGTAAATATCAGAAACCAATCAGAATCACGTAATCTGCTTATCAAAGTGTCCTACTAAATCTAAAGACTGATTGAGATTTTGCGTTTCATATGTAAGATCAGGGAAGTGAACAGCAAAGGGGAAAATCCATAGAAACACATGAGGAATGATATGTGGAGTGGAGCCTCACCCTCTTTGATCAAAGCAGATTGGTTTATTTTTCCAAGTGGACTTAGTAGTCAGGCATGTGGCTAGTAGGTTACTTGACCTCAGGAGTACTGACTTGCAGTAGGGCTAAAGCCAATTTGAAGTGTACATAGGTTACAGCCCCAATACGGTGAACCTCTGGAAGGGGGGACACCATCAGGTTGCCTAAGGAGTGGTGAACAGGCTTATGCTGGAAACAGAACAAGTCAAAGCCCCCATGCAGAGCAGTGATGGGAAAGGCAGCTTTGTAGCTTTTACTTCCAGTGTGAGTGAGACAAGGAGTTGTTGAATTGGTTTGGTCACGTCCAACTCTTTGTGATCCCATTTGGGGTTTTCTTGGCAAAGATATTGGAGTGGTTTGCCATTGCCTTCTCCAGCTTATTTTACAGGTGAGAAAACTGAGGCAGACAGGGTTAAATGACTTGCCCAGGGTCACACAGCTAGCACATGTCTGGGGCTGAATTTGAACTCAGAAAGGAGCCTTCCTGGTTCCTGCTCTCTCTCTATCCACTGCATCACCACCTGGCTGCCCCCAGATGGGAGGGAACCAGCAAAGCAGCTCTGAGTTTTGGGCAGGTGGATTTTAACTTGTCTATAATCACAGATCTTGAGCTGGAAAAGATGTCAGAAGCTATTGAATCTAACACTTTCATTTAACAAATGAGGAAACTGAGGGAGAGGTCGAGTGACTCAGCCAAGCTCACAGAGGGAGTGAAGTGTCAGAGGCAGGGCTGAACCCTGATCCTCTGACTCCAGGACCACTTTCCAGTTGGCTGAATTTAACTTCACAGCTGGGAGAGAACAGCTTGGAATTTTAGCAGCAAATCTTTCAACCCTGTAGCCTCTTTTGACACTTCATCTTGATAACCCTCATCTCCTTAAAAAAGAAAGTGACTTGTATGGCTGCCTCAGCAATGGTAATATAATAGCTGAGCTCATGATGCTACTGAGGGTTCACGGAGCATTGGACACACTTGGCACACTGGAGCCTCCCAACAATCCACTGGAGGCAACTGTCAGGACTATTGTTCTTCCTAGTTTAATAGATGAAGGAACTGGGGGTTGGGAAGACCCAGAGTCCTGCCCTCAGGTCTTCTCACTCTAAACCCAGCACAGCTGTCTTCCTATATCAGACAGTCACACTGAGCAAAATGACCTCACGGAGCCTGTTAGGAAACACATGAACATTCTCCCAGGATTGACTGGATTTGCCCATATCGCAGCATTTTGTTGGCCTTTGGGACAATAGGTTAAATGTTTCTATAGAAATACTAAATTATACACTAGTACCTTAAACACACACATATAAATACATATACATGTATATATGTCCATAATCATGTATGTGTATGGAAAACGACGTCAGAGCTCCAAGGAAGTAATAAGATTAATGGTGGCAGCCTGAAAGAAAGTAGGAACAAGAGCTTGGTTTAAGAAACAAATATATCTGTTCCAACAAAAATATGCTGGGTTTTGCTCATTTATTTTTCATTTTGCAGTCTGAGATAATAGGTGCATGAGATAGTCCATGGATATCCGGGTAAGAACCCTTGGTATCAAGGAAACATCTTCCTTGACTGTATATATATAACAAAATGAAATTCTAAAATAAATTCCAAAATGAAAGTTTTGAATTATGACATAAAATTTTGAAATAAATTATGAAATTTTAAAGTGAATTATAGAAAACTGATAATGATAAAATATGCATTTCTTACATATTTACACATCCACATATTTATTATAAATTATAAAATGAAATCATTTGCTATGCATGCAGTGAATAAAATCTAGTCCTCACCAAAACACTAAAACCCTGGGGGAATGTGGGGACTGACCATGATCAAAGCAGATTTGCTTTAGGATAATGGGGAGCTGGTTCACATGACTAAAAGGAATTCATTCATTCTATTAGTTTAGTTGTATGCCACTGGTTTTTGTTGTCCTAGATATAAAACAGAATATATGTCTCACTTTCTTGCATATGTAATCAAAGTAATAAATGAAAACCTAGAGGTTCTCTTAAGGCAAATCTGCTTCGATTATAGAATTTTTTGGCCCGATTGTTTTAAATATTTGTAACATTATAGATCAGAAGTTGCAGTGACCTTAAAAGTTATCTAGTCCACCCTCTCATCTTACAGATGAGGGAACTGAGGCCCAGAGAGGCTAAGAAGCATGCTGCAGGTCATACAAGTATTACATGGAAAAAGCAGGATTGAAGCCCAGATTCTTGGACTTCAAATCCAGACTGTTTTCTAACACCATATATTTGAGCTAAACCATCTTCTTGCCACCAATGGGGCACCAGCACAAAGGCCTGGTGGTTAGAAAGGGCTTCTGACTGGATCATGGAGTTCAGTTAAGTAAAAAAACCAAAGTACCTTTAATGCACTACTCCCCAACACCCAGTCAAACCATTTTGGGATGTGAGCTCAGGCTTACCATCCCATTAGGTAGTGGGATCAATCTCATGTGTGTTACCCATACAAGGTAATACACAGGAAATAATGGCTAAAAACTGGCCATTGTTCTAATATATTGTTTATCATTTTGGTAGAGATAGGTACATTAGGCAGACTACTTCTCCTGAAAGGAGGGGGCTGGAATTCCCTAGAGAATTTTCTATCCCCAGGTAGATGAGAATATTTTAGGAAATCACATAAAAAAAAAAACACATTAAAATGGTACCAGGGCAAAATTTGAGGACGTGGACTATCTAACCCTCAGTCATGGGAATTAGCAGGAA
The DNA here is from genome assembly GCA_011680675.1 of Gymnobelideus leadbeateri. Classification (NCBI taxonomy): domain Eukaryota; kingdom Metazoa; phylum Chordata; class Mammalia; order Diprotodontia; family Petauridae; genus Gymnobelideus; species Gymnobelideus leadbeateri. The sequence goes on from WOXC01007598.1 coordinate 47,567, forward strand.
AGACATACTCTTTATCACAGCTAACCCTGTGATTCAGTCCAATTTTGTGAAGAACGTCACATGAAGGCTTAAAAAAAAAAAGGCCCAAGCAGGGGAAAATCCTGGCACAAAGCTCAGACACCATCAATAGCACAGTTTCAGTGGGACACCTGAGATTGATTCAAAGGCCCTATTTTTAGACTGCCCTAAATACCCACCCATGTTTGATAGTTCAGGATCTGTAAGTAGGCAAACTTTGTTAGCCTCAGAGAAAAGGCAGTATTTTTGTCTCTTCTCTTTCTTAGATGGAACTACCACACTCACCTCATGGAAACTTTAGGTGATAGGACCTTTCACAGTATGATTTAATCTTATTATTGTTTTTGGTGTAACTTTCAAACAACCAACCCCAAATATTTACTGAACACGAAAAGTACTATATTCAGGGCTACAAGGAATGTAAGTTGTCATAAGACATGATCGGGCCTGAAGATGTTTATACTCTATATGAAGAGTCACACATATGAAAAATAAGAAGTACCATTATGTATATAAGTGCTGAAGGAGGTAAGAGGACAGAGAAATCCTTTCACACCATGGCAGCCAAGGAAGGCTTCCAGAGGAGATGGAATCTGAGACAGGTGTTAAAAGGATTGCTAGTATCTGAGTATGTAGAAAAGGAGTGAAGAGTGAAGGCATCCCAGAGGCAAGAATATAGGCAAATTTATGGTCAATAAAGTGACCAACCTGGGATAAAACAAGGTTCATGTGGGCAAGTACTAAGAAAACAGGGTGGGAAAGTAGGTTGGTATCAGATTGAGGTAAATCTCAAGTGCTATGCTAATGAGTGTGGATTTGAAAGTTTAGGTAAAGAAATTCAAGTTAGTAATAGCTATGAAAATAGTCTCCAAGAGGCTGGCACAGGGAATAGAGCCCGGCCCTGGAGTCAGAAGCACCTGAGTTCAAATCCAGACTCAGACACTTGACACGTACTAGCTGTGTGACCTTGGGCAAGTCACTTAACCCCAATTACCCTCCAAAAAGTGGCGGAGGAGGAGGAGGAGGAGGAGAAGGAGAAGAAGAAGAAGAAAGTGGCATGTGATATACATGGAAACACCAACTAGGTAACACAGTGGAAAGTGTACTGGCCTTGAAAATAGGAATGCCCAAGTTAAAAATCTTGCTTCAAACACTTACTAGTCACTTAACCTCAATTGCCCTGCCAGCCCCCCTCCAAAAAAGACCAGAAAAAAAGGAGTCTCTAAATCATTAACAGAGAAATGCAAATGCCACTCTGAAGTCCTTATCTCACACCCATTGGATTGACAAAGTTGAAAAAAAGGAAAATAACAAATGTTGGAGGGGCATGTTTAAGCACGCTTGGTAAAGCTGTTAACTGGGGCATTAATTTTGCAAAAGTTGCTAAATTTTGCATATCCTTTGACCCAGAAATACTGCTACTTGGCCTATACATCAGAGATTAAAAAGGAAAAAACCAATATGTACAAAAATATTTTAGCATCATTTTTTTTTGGTGGTGGCTAAGACCTAGAAACTGAAGAGGTACCATTGATTGGGGAATGGCTGAAGAAACATGGTATGTGAATGTGATTTCTGTCACAAGAAATGATGAAAGGGATGTTTTCAGAGACACCTGGGAAGCCTTCTACAAACTGACGCTGAGTGAGGTGAGCAGAACCAGGAGGACACTTTATACAATGACTACAACATTGCAAAGATAAAACAGCTTTGAAAGATTTAAAAAGTGATAAATGATCCACTATCACTCCTGAAGACCAATGATGAAATATGCTGCCTATCTCCTGACAGAGAGCGGATGGGCTCAGGGTGCAGAATGAGACAAAAATTAGTGGAAAGAGCCAATGTGAAAATTGTGTTTGCCTTTTTTTTTTTTCTAACGAGGATTTTGTTTTGTTTTTTCTAAATGGAGAGGGTAGGTGAGAGACACACACAGAGAGAAAGACAGACAAAGAAGAGAGGGAGGGGGAGGGAAGAGAGACAGAGAGAGAGAGAGAAGTGGGGAGAGAGAGACAGAGGAGAGGGAGGTGGAGGGGAGAGGGAGAGGGAGAGGGGGGGGGGAGAGAGAGAGAGAGAGAGAGAGAGAGAGAGAGAGAGAGAGAGAGAGAGAGAGAGAGAGAGAGAGAAGAATAAATGCTTGATCATTGAAATTTATTTTTAAACAAAAAAGAAAGTTTAGGAAATATAAAGCCTTTGAAGCCATGTGTTGGGCAGAGGTAACGTTTGGAGCTGATTTACCAGGTGGCACTGGTCAGGATGGATCAAAGGAGAGAGGGCAGGAAGGTGGGGAGGTCAGCAAGGGGAATCATCATAGTCCAAGTTCAGGAGGAGCTCTAATGCCATTCCACTGCACTACTTCCTTAGAGAAGCTGCCTAAATAAATGCACAATGGCTATAAAGATGGGAGGGTGGAGGTAATGCTATTACTGACTTTGGATAGGAAATACAGCTGGGGGTTCCTCAGTTTTAGTTTTAACTATGAAATGGTGATACATGCTGGGTGCAAATAAGGAATACAATTCATTTTTTTAATGTTCTTATGATGCTAAAATGTATCCAGATAGTAGGAGAATATTCATTTTCTTTTCCTCTTTTTGGGGAAAGAATAGGGAAATAAGTATCTTTTGGCACTTGATACATTGATCACAATTTCCAGCTGTTAACCTGAATGTGATGCTTTCAGGGAAACCTGTTCTAAGCATTAGGAAACTGAAAAAACATCAAGAGGGTATGAGAGGCCAACAAGATCCAAACAAGGCCCTCAGGAAAGACACAGAAAAACCCAATCCAGCACACATTTCACCCAATTCCAGCACACTGTGTACTGGAGAACTGATAAGACAACAAAAAAGAAATTATTAATTAATACACTTTGTTAAAGGTTATATACATCATGAGGTATGTAATTATATATATATATATAGTATAATCATTAAGGCAAATAGGTAGTGCCATAGCGCACAGAGCACTGGGCCTGGAATTAGGAAGACTCATCTTCATGAGTTCAAGTCTGGCCTCAGAAACTTACTAACTGTGTGACCTTGGGCAAGTCACTTAATCCTATTTGCCTCAGTTTTCTCATCTGTAAAATGATCTGAAGAAGGAAATGGCAAACCACTCTGCCAAGAAAACCCCAAATGAGGTCATAAAGAGTTGGACGTGACTGAATAACCACAAATGGATTGTGATAGCATAGAAGGCCCAGGGCACTGTATTATAGGAAAAAAAAGACTAGAAAGAACCTTGAAAGGTTATCTAGACCATGTGACAAACATGTGCCATAAGGAATGATACACACAAGGAATTCAGAGAGGCACGGGACGACTTCTATGATCAGATGTACAAGGTAAGCAGAACCTGCAAACAAAATACACAATGACAACTGAAAATAAAACAGAAGTGAATGATGTGTCACTGTAATGACCATCCTTGGTGGTAGAGAAATGATGACAAAATATGTGTACCCCACTCCCCCTTTTTTTTTTGGAAGGGGGTAAGGCAAGCCAATGGGGGTTAAGTGACTTGCCCAAGGTCACATAGCTAGTTAAGTGTCTGAGGCTGGATTTGAACTCAGGTCCTCCTGACTCCAGGGCTGATGCTCTATTCACTGCACCACCTAGCTGCCCCCACTTCCTTTTTTATAGAGGTGTAGGACTATGGGTGAAGAATACTGAATATACAGGTAAGATCAGTTGCTACATTGGTCACCTTTGCCGAACTGCTTTTTTTCCCCTTTTAGTTTTTTATTCAATTCCTTGTAGGAATTTGAGACCTGGGTTTGCCATAATATCAATTGTTGGCCAGGTTTTTAAAGTAACATCTATATATTTCACATTAACTAGATTATTTTGGACCCAGTCTTTCTAGAGCATGGGTTGTTATCCTTCCTTTCTCTGTCTCTGTCTCTCTCCCTCTGTCTCTCTCTGTGTGATGGACCTCTCTGGAAGTCTGGTGGAGTCTATTTATCCTGTACACAGTTTGTTTTGAATACATTTGTTTGTACGTTCTCAGGATACCATTTCTAACTTCCTAACACAAAATACATAAGTATACAAAAGAAACTAGAGGGCTGTGAGAATAAAGATGTAATCTCTCCCCCTTAAGATTCATGAACCCCTTGAAATCTATCAACGGACTTCAGATTGAGAACCTCTACTCTAGAATCTAGAAATAGAAATTTCATTTGTACTCACACCTTGATTATTCCAACAGCCTGCTTGGGTGGGTGGGTGAGGAGTTTGCCTGCCTCATTTCTCCCTATTCCAATCCACAAATGTGATTTTTCTAAAGCACAGTTCTGACTATGTTGCCCCCCCCACCAATAATCTCCAGTGGCTCCCCATTGCTTCCAGGAGCAAATGCAAAATGCTTTGTTTTGGCATTCAAAGCCTATCATAACCTGGCTCTCTCCTACCTTTCCAAGCTTCTTACCCCTTACTCCCTGACCCATATACTTCAATCCAGTGACACTGGCCTCCTGGCTGTTCCACAAACAAGACACTCTGTATCTTGGCTCTGGGCACTTTTTCAGGTTGTAGCCCACGCCAACAACGCTGTCTCTCCTCGGCTCTGACTCCTGATCAGCCTGGCTTCCTTTAAGTCACAGCTAAAATCCCACCTGCTACAGGAAGCCTTCCCCAACTGATCTTAATCCCAGGACCTTCCTTCTCTTAATTATTTTCTATTTATTCTGCATACAGTTTGTTTGGTACATATTTGTTTGTATGTTGTCTTCCCTCATTAGATTATAAGCTCCTTGAACTTGAGGGTAGGGACTGTCTTTTGCCTCTTTTTGCATCTCAGGGGGCACTGAGCCTGGTGCATGGAAGGTAAGAGGCACTTAGCAAATGTTGACTAAGTATGTTGACCAGGTGATGGAAATAGCTTTAGCATTCTAATCACATGTAGGCCAAGACACAACACTACCTAAAAGAGACAAATCGGGGATTCCTGAGTGACCAAAGGATGGGTTTTAGGTAGAAAAATGGTGGTTATAGGGCTTAGGTACCACATATCAGTCTTTCAAAATAAACTCTGTCTAGCTAATACTACAACAAATTCTATTTTAGCTATAGGTTACCAAGAAATCTTCATCTTTGATGCTCGGAAGTTATTTAATGTAACACTTTGGATAAGACAAAGGCAGAAGCATATTTGGTTCAAATGGTTTCCTCTATTGACATTTGAGGCTATGTGGTTAGAAAGGAGGGCTGTATAATTATAGTATTATATATATTTTTTAAAGAATAAAAATGTTTGGGTCAGTCTGATGAAAGAAAATAGCTAATATTCATTTTTATACAAGTACAATAAAATCTGATTAATTTTTAATTGACTCCCTCCTCCTTCCCTGAGTAGGGTAGAAATCTGCCTTTGTACTATACAAAAAAGTGCCAGCTGAACCAATTTATAGTCTATACAAGACTATATAACAGGAGACATTCAACATGTGAAAGAGTAAACTTTTCAAGCACTCGTTCTCAGACAAGGTAGCAGTTGCCAAATATTTTCATCAATTTATTCTAGTATAAAATGACCTTTCCTTGGCAACTAAATTATTATCTTGCCTTGATGTATTTATCATGCTAAATTTGTTTCTTTAAATATATTTACTATATTGGAATAATTTTTCCCATGCCTAGGGAGGTCTTATTTTAACAATTACATTTTTATCCAGAATTTGTTGTTTACTGATTTCTTCAGCAAATACTTATTCGGTGTTTATTATGGTCAATGTACTGTGCTAGTTTCTATGGGGGATTCTTTAATTCTTTGATGTGGGAATGCTCTTTCCAATAGTACAGACTGTAACACCTCATACTGTGTGACTGATCCATGTACTGTTCTTGAGATGAGCTGGTTGCTGTACCCCAAAAACGGAGAAGTCTTCCCCTCTCCTTCCATTGCAGTGGGTACCAAGAGAGCACAAAGAACGTCTTTGAATCATCCCTCATTCTTGCTCTATGTCTAGACTACACCCTTAGTCATTCTCTCACTTGTGTTGCTTTTTCTGCCAATTATTTGTTGGCAATGTTTTTTTCTTTTGAAATAAGTTTTTATTAGTTTTTAAAGTGTTTATTACTATCCTTTTTTTTTTTTGGAGGGCAATTGGGGTTAAGTAACTTGCCCAAGGTCATATCCTTTTTTTTTAATATCACCTGGTTTTCCCAGTACCGTTCTCCTTTCCTATTCTGCTCCCTTCCCAGAGAGCCATCTCATGTAACAAATTGTTGGCAATATATTGAAGTCTACTCACATTTCCATCATGCACTTCTCTATCACCCTTTGGGTGACTACTAATTTAAATTCTTCAGAGACTTTGGTATTCCATGACTTACAGATATTATTCGATCAACAAACATTTATTAAGCACTTTCTATGTGCCAGGCATTGGACTAAGTGCTAGGGATACAAAAAAATGGCAAAAGATGGTCCCTGCCCTCAAGGAGCTTACAATCAAATGGACAGAATACGCACAAATATATACAAAGCAAGCTATATACAGAATAAATGGGAAATGATAAAATGAAGGAAAGCATTGGAATTAAGAGGGGTTGGGGAAGGCTTCCTGTAAAAGGGGGGGCTTTCAGTTGGGATTTACAGGAAGCTAGGGAAGTCAGTAGTTGGAGCAGAGGAGGGAGAGCATCCTAGTTATGAAGGACAGCCAAAAAAAAAAAAGCCCACAGACAAGAGATGGAGTGTTGTGGAACAGCCAAGAGGAATCACTGGATTGAAGAGTACATGTCAGGAAGTAAGATGTAAGAAACCTGGAAAAGTAGGAGGGAGTGAGGTCATGAAGGACTTTGAATTCAAAACAGGGAGTTTGTTTTTGATCCTGGAGGTGATAGTCATTGGAGTTTATTGAGTAGGTGAATGACAATCACTTTGATGGCTGAATGGAGGCTGGACATACAGATTGCATCATTGCAAGGATGTTGTTAAAAAAAAAATTAGCAAACACATGTACAACCTACATTGAATTGCTTATCTTCCCAGTAAGGGCGGGTGATGAGGGAGGAAGGGAAAGAATCTGGAATCCGAAGTTTTATTATATTTTTTTTTTGTAGGGCAATTGGGGTTAAGTGACTCGCCCAGGGTCACATGGCTAGTTTTTGTGTTAAGTGTCTGAGGCTGGATTTGAACTCAGGTCCTCCTGACTCCAGAGCTGATGCTCTATTCACTGCACCACCTAGCCACCCATGGAATCTAAAGTTTTAAAATCAAATGTTTAAAAAAAATTATTAAGAAGGATCTTTGTTTCACTGAGGAGCTCTGGGCCATTAAAAGCACAGCTAAACATCAGACTATGGAGCATGTACCCCAGGGAGGTCAAAGGTAGAAAATAAGGTCCTATAGCCACCAAAATTTTCACAGCAGCACTTTTTTGTAGTAAGAAATAATGGACTGGGGTGGCTACATGGTGCAGTGAATAGAGCATGGGCCATGGATTCAGGAGGACTTGAGTTCAGATTTGACCTCAGACACTTTCTTAGTCATGTAACCTTGGGCAAGTCACTTAACCCCAATTGCCCTGCCCACCCCCTCCAAAAAAAAAAAAAAAAGGATATTCTTAAAAAAAAAAGAAAGAATGGACTCGAATTGCCCAAGGAGTTACCACTCTGACTGAACGAACTTTTGCATATAATGTAATGGGATGTTACTACATTATAACAATTAACCAAAATGAGGAATTCAGAGAAATCGTGTAGAGTGAAATAAGAACAATATTCACAATCACTACAATAACGTAAACAAAAACAATGAAAGGAAGCAAAACTCTACTTCATTCTAATTGCCAATCTTGGGTTCCAGGAGAACACAAGATGTCTATAGAGAGGCAGGTGACAGTGAGCACAGACACTGCTGCTTTGTTGATTAGTATTGCTTAATTGTTCTTTTGTTACAAGGTAGTATTTAACGGTGCTGGGGGATATTGAGAAATGACTGATATAAAAATAAAAAGCCTCAATAACACTTAAAATGCAGGGCTACAGAGGACACTAAGAAAAGATGAACTCCCATTTACATAGCACTTTCACAAAGTACTTTCCTCACTGCAAACCAGTATTAGACACTATAGACATTATTTATCATGGTCTTCATTTTACAGGTGAGGAAACTGACCAAAGCTTTGATGATTCATATAAGGTCTCATAGCCAGGAAGTGTTAGAGCTGGGATGGGAGGCCAGATCTCACCTGATTCCCAAGGACAACATTCTTTCTCTTATACTACCCTTTCTCCTACCTGGGAATTAAAGGAGATGGCCTCTGCTGTGAAATTTCTTTCTTAATTTCTTCCTTTGTTAGGGTGGGGCTGGACATGTGATTTCATTGGGAGAGAGAAATCCTACTTTGGAAACTGACTTTACTAATGCACATAAGCACCTGTTCTGCAATTTAAGAGTTGCCAGAGGGCACAGAGAAGTGATTTTCTCAGAATCATACAGTAGGAATGCATCAGAGAGTGCTGCCTCTGAAGGTTAGTTCTCTATCTACTATCCCTGCCTCTCTCTTCTGTGAAATTTATCATCTGGGGAGACCAAGCACAATCATTAATGCCATCATCATAACTGTTGTAGCCATATAATGTTTTAAGGTAGACATTATTTCATTTGCTCATCATTAACAACTCTCTGAGCTAGAACTGCAGGTATTATTCCAATTTTTTTTATTATATCCAATTTTATAAATGAGGAAGATGAAGCTTATAGTTGTTCTCTTGTGAAGAGATGTAGTAGAAAAAACTGGGTTTTAGAAGACCCAGGTTATAGTTAAAGACTGCCACACATGAACTGTATATTCCTGGTCAAGTTATAATGGGTTTTAGTTTTCTCATCTATAAAAGGTAGGATTGATATACAGAATTTAAGTTATTTTTAAGGTCCTTTTCAGTGCTAACATTTTATGGCTCTAAAAATTAAAATAGTTTTAACAAGTAGTTGATGCCCAAAAAAGGGAAATGGATAAAGGAAAAAACATTGACACCAATTAGAAACATTTTATACACAAGTTAACTAATGTAAACCAACTGCCATAATGAGAACAAAAGAGCTTAGAAACAATCTGATTCACCAAATACTTGATTTCTTTACCAAATAAAGGGGAAAAAAGGAAGCAAAAGGTAATACCAGCTTAGAACAGAAAGTTGTTTGCAAAATCTTATAATGAGAATAGGGGACTGAGAAGTAGTATTTTCATATAACAGCAAGAAGCAGTAAAAAAAAAACACAATATTAAAGTAAGTTTGACAAGAAGCCCTCTAAAAACTACTAATTTAATTATTATGGGTAATGTATCAAAATTGTGTTGTAATTCCCTATTTAAAACGGGCACAGAACTCACACAATTGTAGACACTGGTTTCCCCCCAACTAGGGAGAATGCTGGACCTTTACTCTTCTCTGCTATTTCCTCTAATACTCTAGATTATCCCCATAATCATTCCTCTTATATCTGTATTCACTTTCTGGCTTAGTCTGGCTTTGGACCTCATCATTCAACTGAATCTGTCCTCTCCAAAGTAACCAGTAACCTACCTCTTCATCGCAAAAGTCAATGTTCTTTTTCAAGTCTATGTTCTTCTTGACCTCTCTGCATCACTTGACACTATGGAAAACCCTCTTCTCTCTGATATCACATCGTCTTGGAGGAACACTCTTCTCTTATGGTTCTCTTATCTGTCTGATAATTTTTTCTTAACCTACTTTGCTGGATCATGATCTCACATTGTGTCCATTAACTGGGTGACCATCCCAGAGCTCTGTCCTGGGGCCTCCGCTCTGCCTATAATTTCTCTATTGTAATCTCACCAGCTTTCTTATCATCTTTATGCACATGATTCCCAAATCTATATATCTTGTCTTCCCCATCCCCACCCTCTCTATTCCAACATCACCAAGTATCTACTGGGCATTTTGAACTAGATTTACCACAGGCATCTCAAACTCAATATGTCAAGAAGAAAAAGAAAAACTCATTATTTTTCCTCTACAAACACACTCCTCTTTTGAATTTCCCCCTTTCTGCTGAGGATGCTACCATCCTTCCAATCACTCAGGTATAGAATCTTAGAGCTACCCTCCATTCCTTATTCTCTCTCTCACCTCACAAATGTAGTAAGTTGCCAAGTCTTAATTGATTCTTCCTCTATAATATTCTTCCAATATGTCCCCTTCTTTCCTTCACCTTAGCTCAGACCCTCATCACTTCTCACTTGAAATGCTAATTGGCATCCTTGATTCAGGTCTCTACACTCTCCAACCTATCTGCCATATAATTGCCAAACCGATGATCTGTTTCCTCCCTACTGTATGTTAAGACAATTTTTAGTACTTATTTTTACAAGATTTTGAGTTCCAAATATATCCCCCTTCCTCCTTTTCCTCCCCTCTTCTGAAAATGTAGACAATTTTATATAGGTTACACATGTGCTAACATGTAAAATATATTTCCATATTAGTCATAGTCATGAAAGAAGAAATAGATCAAAAGGGAAAAAGCCACAAAAAGAATAAAGTAAGTGAAAAAATATTCTTTGATCTACATCCAGAGGCCACCAGTTCTTTATGTGGATATGGATAGCATTTTCCTTCATGAGTATCTTTGTGCTTATCTTGGATCATTGTGTGTCTGAGAAGAGTTGAATCATTCATAGTTGTTCATCACACAATGTTGCTGATACTGTGTACAGTGTTTTCCTGGTTCTGCTCATTTCACTTTGCATCCCAAACTGATATTCTTAAGACATGGGTCTAACCACATCTTTTCCTCAATAAAGTACAAATGACTCTAGGACAAAATATAAACTTCCTCATTTGGCATTTAATGTACTCCAAAATCTCATTGAAACCTACCTTTCCAGCTTTATGTACTTATTCTTTACACATCCTATTGCAAAGCCAAATGATGATCCTTCTAACATTCCATCTCCTGCCTCTGGGTCTTTGCAGTGCCGGTCCCCCATGCCTGGAATGCCCTCCCTCCTCACCTTTGCTTCTTATATCCTTCTAAGTTCCCCTTAAGTGCCACTTTCTCCTTTGGATCTTTTCTGACTCTTCCACTAGTTAGACCCTCCCCCAAACCCCTCAAAATTACCTTTTACCTTTTCCACGTACACACTTTTTTCACACACCTTTTTCACATGTTTTTTTACAACATATAAATGTTGTCTTCCTTGATAAAATGTAAGCTCTTTGAAAGCAAGGATAAAATGACTTTTATCACAGTGCTGGCCAGGAGGTACTATATAAAACCTTGTTAGGTGATTAATTGACTTGGAGGCAGGAAGACCTTAGCTGAAATCCTAATACTCACACTAGCCATGGCATTGTGGCTAAGTCAGTCCACATCTCTGAATGCCAGCTTCTTCACCCATAAAATGAAGATAACACCAGTAGTACCTACCTGGCCAGATTGCTAAGGCTCAAATGAGATGCCATCTGTAAAGAGCTTTGCACACCTGACTCCTATATAAGTCCCCAATAATGTTTCAATTATTTTGCATACTTCTACTCTCCACTTCTAACAAGCCCTTAACTTCAACCTACATTTTGCAAACTATTGCTCTCTGATAGTTGGCTTACTGTAAATCCATCATAACAGAAATAGTGAAGTAGGAAATAAATTAGATAGATATTCTTGCAGGTAATGGGTTTCTGCTGGCAGATGCACAGCTTTGTGGAACTTTTACCCATATCATTATTCAGTCGTCCATGTCTCATTGCCATGGTGATTGGCATATGCTTGATACTTCCCTCTCCTTCACTGTAGCCTAATTCTGTTGGTCCTGTGATTTCATAAATACAAGTTTCACATAATAGCTCACATGAATATAAATAATGCTTTCCAATTTACCAAGCATTTTCCTCACAACAATTCTGTGAGGTGGAAAGTGGATCTATTATTATTCCCATTTTCTTTTCTTTTTCAAAGCAAAAGCATTTACTAAGATGGCCAGGCAAGATCAGTAGCTACAAAATATCTCCCTCTGCCCTGTAAATTTGTGCCACACTCTCCCACACACATGCATAACACCAGCAGAAAGAATGGACATGAATTTAGAGCACTCTGGTAGAAAGAAACTCCTCACCTGGTTATGGTAACTCATACCTCTGGCACTTAGAGACCCAATGGCCTTTCTCTTCTTGTCCTTTCTTTTCCTATTTCCCCCTGAGTTCAGTTAATTTGCTGGTTAGACTGCTTGTCTGGGCTCCTGAGCCTGTTCATCTCCTCACCTTGACTCTCGACTGCCGAGACTAGTTCTATTTGGAATTCCCTGTGGTCAAAAGTGACGTTCCTCGAAGTTTTTTCCTGCCACCGACTCTCTGTCTGTGTGTCCTCCAGGTCAAGTAGTTCCACCAAGAGACACCATGTCTTGCTACCAAATTTAAGTGTTTCTGTGACCTCTGGAAAATGTAGTTAAACTGGAGGGCTCCATGGGCCAGTGGGAGAAGGAGAAGGAAGAGCTCTTGCCTTTCACTCTCTCTTATAGAGAGAATATGGTGGTCACATTATGGTGGTAAATGACGTCTAGAACTCTAAGCTGTCCTAGTCTTTTGGCTTTGAAGTCCGGCATCCTTTCTACCACACTGACTCACAGAATATGAGCTTCTGTCCAGGACAAGAATCTTTCCTATAAGAAGACTCTCGTGTCTTGGGGCAGACACTGAATACTTCTCCTCTTCTCTTATGCCTGCCTTATACTGTAGAGTCATAAAACAAGAATATAAGATTATGGAAATGCATCTCCTTAAGTGAAAAGAGGATTCACTTGACAATCAGCTCTTCTGGGATGCCTACCTTTCTTAAACTGAAAGCTTACTGAGAGAAATGAACCATGCATCTCACTTGTTAAAGGACCAAGGATCTTTTGGTGTTCACTTTTTATAGGAGGTATAATCACAGGATTGCATCCTTCACAGTAGTTTATACATAACAGACAAACCGATAAATCTTTGTTGACATTCTCCAGTAAAGCAGTGAACTCCCTAAAAGAGAAGCATCCGAAGTTACCGATGGATTTGAGAGGAGATGTCACATATTGCTCAGATCTCTGTGGTCACCTTTATGTGGTGGACAGTGCAAGGGATTAGGAAAGCATCTCTGCTCTGAATTTAGCAGCTTTTGCCCTTTGGGACAGTTCAATTAGTGAATGAATGACCCATGCGTTGGGGACGCTGCCAAAGGGATTTCTGTTGTAGTACAAATTAGATGAGATGGTGTTTGGGGTTCCTTCCAATTTTGGGAATTATATGAATAACTTTTCTATGATCAGTTTAAAAAAACATTGTTTAAAAAAAGTTTATAGTCAGCTAAAAAAAGATAATTTGTAGGTTATGAAGACATACAAAGCTTAAAAAAGGTACAGTACTATCTTTAAGTTATACCAATTTTAGAAAATAACATTAGTACAGAAATAATGGGCCACTCTCTAAACAGTATAGCCATGGATGGTGATAAATGTTTAACAACTGGCTCTCTGGTGGAAAGAATGCACAAAATTTCAGTTCATTCTGAATTATTAACATTTTATCCATCACTTCCTGAAGTCTAGGCAACTAACAAAACAATAAACCAAGCTCCAATTTGAGTTGTTATGTCCGAGGTATAAATGTTCACAATGAAAATGTAACAACTGGTTCCAGCAACATCCCTAGAGGTAGCCCATAGTGGGTAGAGGTTTAACTGCAACACTCCCACAGGGCAGGGATTATATCTGATCGGTTCTCTTAGTATGGCACCTAACGTGATATTCCACCAAATTAGGCTCTTACAAATTATTCTTTGATAATGATAAGGAACTGAGCTAAGCCACAAGGTACAAGGACACTATGAACATTTTGAAACAGGCCCCTTTTGTTTAGAAACTGAATGAACATTTTACAGAAAGGGAAAAAACACAAACCAAGTTAATCTCTTCATCCTAAACAAGCTGATGAGTGAGGGGTAAACTACATGTATACAGAGCTAATTAACACACAATCAATCTGCATTATAAACTCTACAATTACAAAGATGTGGCTTAACACATTCAAAATACCTGTAAATCAGACTATACCTGTGGATAAACTTGTTAAGACTATGCATAAACAAAACACTTTAATCCTTCTGGCATTATTTTGTCTTCTAATGATAAAGACCTGCCAACAAAAGCATTTTCTCTTGAATTTCCTTAAGAGAGTTGAAGTGAATTCATGGCCTGCACACACCAAGTGCCCCATGTCTCGGGCTCAAAAGCTATAATCTAAAAGGAAGTGGGTTGTGCCATTCTACCATACATGTTTCACACTGTCAGGAAGCACATTTTTTAGTTCAGAAATCAGCTCCCTACTCCTTTCAGGAGCCCGCCAACGCTATGCTGCCTGAGGAATCCTTCACGAATGCGAACCTTGTGATATTTTATGCTCATCAAAATCCAGCCCTTCACTGCTGTGACTGTTTTGATCAATATTTCATGGAACCTCTGCATGATTGCCCTCCAGGGTTCCTCACAGAGTACTGCCAACTAAATTCCTGCTAGGAAATTACAAATGTGAACCCGGCCACACAATACAGGAAGGGTCTCCAATGGGAACTGAAAAAGAAAAAAATTAAAAATGGCCACAGCACAGTCTATACGGCATTGTTTAGAATGCCTTCCAAGTGGCGCATGATCATTCTAGAGGATTGCAAGTGTTAAGTATCTTCCCTGTGTGTTTAAAATAGTTATTTCTCATGCAATAAAAGGTCTCTTGGGGGTTCTGCCACCCAAGGAGAGCTCAGCAATCCAAAGAGTTATACATGATACTCATTTATACTAAAAAAAAATGCAGATGCTTCTACTGTACTAACATGGGAATAGATCAAATAGGATTTAAAGGTAGATAAGTAACAGAAAGTATTCGGTAGCTTCCACATTTCTCTAAAGTCTCAGTGTATTTTAAAATAAATTTAAGTTCAAGGGAGATGGTTCTCTTGCACAGTAGCACTAATACACATCTACTAGAAATGTTGTTGATTTACTGATGTGCAAATGAATGCGTGAAAAGTGGCCTGCCTTTCACAGTAAATATTCCTCTTGCATAGAAAAAATATTTCACTAAAAGCACGAAATCTGCATGATGAATTAGAGGCTTCTGTTTTAGTAATGAAGGCAAGCTGCACTGTATTTTGAGTGTGAAACATGACAACGTGGGCATCCTAATTTTAGTTTCTGTTCCCCAGTTAATTAAAGCTACAGTATTTTTCTTGACAATTTCCCCCTTTGGTTTCTTAGACTTTACGAGGCTTCAGACATTCTGCTTCTCACATTCTGTACCAATAAACAACTAAGGGAAGTATAATAATGTCACCCTGGAAGTCCACGCTGCCCCTGTGGTCCCTTCTGCTGCATTGGCTGGTTCCTACTGGAACCTCCATTTTAAGGAAAGTCCCCAGACCAGTAAGGTCTTCATTCCTCTCTGTATTCCAGCCCAGACTCTCTACACTTTCTCCACCCCTTTCCCCCATATTCCACTTAGCTTTTCAGGTCTTTTATGAGCTCATTAGAATATAAGCTCCTTAAGGGCAAGGACTGCCTAACATCAGCTTGTTTTTTGTATTCCCAGCACTTAGCATGATCCCACACACATATTGTTTTTTTTTTTACATTATATTGTATATATTTCTTCTTCTACATGGTCATTTATTCCCTTTGTTTTCTGAAGAAAAAAATCTAGTATCAAATCTACATGAAATAGATAAGTCCATACAAAGTAGGAAGCTGTCAATTCAATTATAATGATATAATACTCCAATGAGAATCTAAAGAAATGAGCTATAATTTTATCTCTGTGTGGTCAGAGCTCACACCCAGTTTCTGGTATCCTAGCCCTAGTAGGAAATTATTATTCTCTTACTTAGTAGGGCACAGTCCTTTTTGCCTAAAGGTAATACTTAAAGGGCTGGGGTGGAGGGGGGGTAAGCTTTAGGCAAACAGACCTTTCTTTGATAAAAACAACATATGAAACAGCTTTTTATTTCTTCTTTTTTTCTTTTTTGGAGGGCAACTGGGGTTAAGTGACTTGCCCAAGGTCACACGACTAGTTTTTGTGTTAAGTGTCTGAGGCTGGATTTGAACTCAGGTTTTCCTGACTCCAGGGCCAGTGCTCTATTCACTGTACCACCTAGCCACCCCTCAGCTTTTTACTTCTTTTAGTGGATATCAGCATCTCTTATAAACTACATATAGGTCAACATCTCTGAGAGGCTACATGTGGTAGTTGAAGTCATGACCTAGGCTTAAGTCCTGCCCTGTGTGACTCTGGTCTTTTGTCTCCATTTCCTCATCTGTAAAGTGAAGAGGGTACAACAGATGTCCCTGCCAGTTCTCAATCTATAACCCATCCAAATCTAAATCTATAATCTCAGTAGCCCTTTGCTAATCACCACTGTAAATTGGCCAGACACATAGGAATTGCTTGATAAATATTTATTGATGTGATTTGAGTAAAGTAACTGATTTTCCCTCTGGATTCAGTGGACTCCAGAGAGATCACATCAGTTTTATATGTCTGTGTATCACTCCCTTGCCAGTAGACCCTGAGAATATGACAGAACTCTTCTTAAACATTCCTGGCATCTGTGAGGAAAGAGAAAAGTTAGGATGGAAAATCTGATCTGAATGGCTGAGTATCATTTTAGCCTTGAGTTAAGAACAA
>WOXC01007599.1:725000-793892 GCA_011680675.1 Gymnobelideus leadbeateri
CACAATAAAAATTAAAAAGTAGCTGCTTTGATCACCTTCCAGTTACTGTAAATTGAGAAATGGTCAAGTTAGAATTCAGACTGTCTGGGTTTTTGTTTTTTTTTAATCTGTTAACTGATTATATTTAGTGTTGGTTACCCATGCCAACAAGTATGGATTATTGCTTCTTAAATCTGAAAAATCCTGAACTATACTTTCCTGAATACATAATGTGTTTTGAACACAGTAGATGTTTAATAAATGTTTGGTAAATTGAATTGGAACAGTATGACAGCATGTAAAATTGAGTCAGAATTTGTAAACTCAATTTAAACCACTCCCTTTCTACATTCCCCCCTCCTCTTTTTGATATTTTCATGTTTCTTGTAAAATAAACAGTAGAATGGGGACTCCTTGAGGGCAAAGACTATTTCTTTTTTGTCTGTATCCTCAGAGTAATGTAGCAAGATCCTTTGTTTAGTAGAAGTGCTTAATAAATACTTGAGTTGGGTGGCATTGGATGGTGCTGTTGGGAGTGATGTGCCCCAGGCATACTGTGCTATCTGCCCCAAGGCATTCAGGGGTTATTGTTGAGCATCAGATAGTGATGTTTCAATTCATGAATACTCTGAGAATGAAGTTCCTTTATGGAAATAATAGAATGTTAGGGCAGAAGAGACCTTAGGGAACTGATAGGTCATCTTCCCTAAATCAGTTGTTAAAAACAGTCTCCATAAATCATGCCAAGTATCATTGTCTCAGAAACAATGTTCCTTCAAAAGTCCTTCTAGCGGCAAAGAAGGACAGAATTGCCATTGCCACAGTTTCTATTTATTTGAGCACAGCTGAAGGTAAACAAGGCTGATCCAAAGCAAAACTTTGAAGTCTACAAAGTTTGTCTCGATTTCTCTTCCCTTTTTTCCCCCAGGACTAAGTTACTACTCCTCTGTTTTAGGAGACCCATGACTTCCTTGTTTTCTAACTTTTTCCCTCACCAAAAGGTAGAGCTAGCAGTCATTTACATGTGAGTATAAGTGGATTTTATTTGGTCTCTTCCTCCCCTTCATACATTGGTATCTTAAGTCTGTTATTTCCAATTGTGGGGTGAAATCTTCTTTCCCATTAGCAAACAGGTGAGGAGATTCTTTTTTGGTAAGCCATTAGTAGGCTCACCAGGAGCTAAACCTGATTTCGTCCTTTAAGGATGACTAGGGCTGCATACAGAGGAAGAATCATCAATTGATCTGCTCTCCTTGAGAGGAAAAGCTGACAGTAACCCAGCTGCAGATGCTGGATGGCTTATTCCCAGAGGTGTGTGTGTGTGTGTGTGTGTGTGTGTGTGTGTGTGTGTGTGTGTGTGTGTGTGTTTTTCTGGAGGGAGAGAGAGAGAGAGATTTTCCCAAAAAATTTTCTCAAAAAGTTGAGAAGCCTATTTATTTTTTGTATATCTATTTTATTTAGATATAGGTTCTACAAAAACATTAATATTAAGCTTGTTTAGGCCAAAGGGTCTTGTTCATGATTTTGAATAGGCTGCAGTCATTGTTTTTATAAATTAAAATATATGTCTTCAAAACAAAATGTTTTCTCTGTCCTGTTTGGAGACCAAAATTTTCATATTCTAAAGAATGTTACAACACCTTCTATAATATTGGGCCAAGGGGTATTGATGATGATGATGATGATGATGAGCTCTGGTGGTCTGCTGAGGCAACCACTGGTCTTGCATTAATCCAGATTACTGATTTAATCAGAAACAGATGTCTTCTACTCAAATCCATCAATTGCTCACTTTAAACATAATTCTTATTTTTACAACAGAGAAATAATTTCAAGGCCTTTAAATGAATTCCTAGATTTAGGAAGCACAGACCAGGCTTGTGTAATTTAAATTTCACATATGTTTTAGATAAAATAATATATCTGGGTGTTAAATGCCAGAAATATTAAATTTGTATGGTTTTAATTGTTTTTCATAGGCTCTTAAAGTAACTAGGAACTAACTTATGAGGACATCTCATCCATTCTTTCTCCTTTAATAAGAAATTGTTTCTGCCAGGAAGGAGTTTTTAAACTAATGTAAAAGGATTTGTAGGCAAGGATTGCTAACAAAAGTGCCCTTATCTGTGGAATTGCAAAGTGATGATTTAAAATAATTATATGATAGCTTAATATCTCTGGTTTGTCCTCAGAGGCATTTCTAGGGCAGTGCTGAGGATGGGGACTAGAACTTTGAAAATGTAGTTATAATATTGGAAGGGGTGCTACGGAATATTTTTTATCTGTCTCCAAATATAACATCTGGCTCGTGTTAACTTTTTTTAAAAATTGCATTTTTATACATTCATTTGCTCTCTTATAAACAAGGTCCAGTTACCCTGAAAAGATAACTAGGCATTTGCTTGGTGGCTTGTGGTATAACTTGCATTTTTTTGGGCTTAAGGAAAAAGCAAGGAGTAGTGAATTTCACCTCTTTCCTACCCCTAGGCAATGTCACCAGTTTCTAGAAGCTGGATGCTGCCCCTGGAAACTCTGCCTAGTGGTATGTTATCTTGGGAATTTGCCCAGGCCAGTACAATTGATCTATAGAAAGTCCAATCCCTCTTTGTAGGACACTTCAATTGGAGTGCTGTATTGGCCTGGGTCCCTACACACTGGCACATCAAATCCCTCCTCCCCAGCAAACCCCAGGCCTATTTCCTGTTTCTGACACAGCCAGTTCTAGCAATATACAGCAACATCTCATAGGATATAGATCTGGAATGGACCTGAGAGGTCATCTAGTCCAACCCCCTCCTTTTGAAGATAAACTTATCATTCTCTCTCCCACTCATCTTCATTTTCCCCTACCTGCTGACTCTTTCGCTGGTGGCTATAAACATGCTTGCATTTTCCGTATGTTCCAAAAGCCTTTCCTTGACCTTGCTAGACCTTCAAGGTACTATCCTATATCTCCCCTCCTTTTCACTGTTAAATTACTAGACAGTCATCTATACTCTTTGCTTCCCTTTCCTCATTATGAATTTCCTTACCAAACCACTTGTAATAATACTTGTGACCCCAACACTCTACAAGCACAACTCTTTCAAAGGTCACCAGAGGCTCCCTGTTTACTAAAAGCAGCGACTTTTTCTGAGTCCTCATCCTCCTTGACCTTCTTATAGCATTTGATACTGTTGACCATCCCCCCCTTCACATTCCCACTTCCTTTGACTGCTGTGACACCTCTCTCTGCTGCTTCTCCTCATCTTACTGCTCCTTAGTATCTTCTCCTGATTTCACATCTCTCTTCTTCCTACTCAAGGTGGGTGCCCTCCATGGCTTAGTTTTCTTCTTTATCTGCACTCTGAATTACAGAATCTTGGATTTGTAAGAATATCTAGAGATGGTGTTGCCTAACCCATACCTGAACCTGAATCCTGTCTATAGCTTCCCTAGGAATTGGTCATCTAGATTTTACCTGAAGACCTCCAGTAGAGGGGAAATCATTAAGGCCTGAGGTAGCTTAGAGCAATTTTGAATAGCTCTATCTGTGTCTTTGAAATTTCCACTAATGACTCTTAGTATTTCTTTATGAACCCAGCCAGAAAGTTTATCCTTTCACAGGACAACCTTTCAAACACTTGAAGACAATTCGCATATACTCCTCTCTTCTCTAGACTTAACATTTCCAGTTCCTTGTCATCCTTTTCTGATTGCTTCCCAGCTTGTAAAAATCCTTCCTAAAGTGTGATACCCAAAACTGAATACCCTTGGAAGGTCTCTGACCGGATCACAGAAAAGTGGAACTATCATCTACCATCTTCTGGATATTGTCTCCTTTTTTAAAATTATTTAAAGACCTTTATTAACAGGTGCTTGCAGTTTGTGGATTTTTGAAAAAAATCAGGTGTACTTTTATACAAATTAAAAATGAGGTTCTTAAAAATCTCAACTTGACCAGATATGAAACAATTTAAAAACCTTTAAAGGTGTATTGAGAAAACCAGGCTTTTTAAAAAACATGTTTGTCATTCCCAAAAAGAGACTTCTTTAGGTAAAAATAATAACCCCATGCTGCATAGATAATGCAGAGAGTTCTAGTTATCTGGTCAACAGCAAAAAGCAAGCACTTAGGTCTTCCGTTCCAAATCTTTTGTTCATTTCTTATTATTACTGGAATTTCATATTCTTTCTTCTTGTATGATGACTAAACCGGATGATGGTAGAGATGGTAAGCCGGCATTTACTCAGCCCCGCCCTGCTCAGCCTCGGGAGCGGCCGTATTCTCAGCGGGTGGTTCTGCTGCTTTTGTCTCTTTGCCATCTTGTGGTTTAGGGTTCTCTGGGCGTCTGCGTCGGTAATGAAGTTCCGGCAGTACCGACGTTGAGGTGGCTGCTGACCCTGGGTCTCATCTCCTTGGTTCTCTTTGTCTTCTTCATTACCTTCCTCTCTAGGCCGTCTTTGACGAGGAGGGCCCCTGCGGAATCGTGGTCTATAACCCCGATACATATTCTGTCTCACTGGTCTACCTTGTTCTCCTGCACCCTGGTTGTCAGCACCCTCCATTACTTCTCCCTGCACGGGAGGGTTGGAATACTGTGGTCGACGCCCATAGGGTCTCTGCATGTAGTAAGGTGGGAACTGCCTCCTGCGGTAGGGACGGCGCTGTCGGGGCTGGCCTTCTGGAGCACTCTCTGATCCCACGTTCTTTTCCCCACTCTCACTATTCTGGTAATTCTGCTGGTAGTTCCGTGGAGGACCCCTACGACGTGGATAACGTCTGTAATGGTTACGGTCGGCTGCATGTTTACTGCCTTGAACTGGAACACCACCAGGGCCTGCAACGTTAGCTGCCTCCGCACCCCTCTTCTCCTTCAACAACATCAAACTCCACAGTCTCTCCATCTCCTACACTGCGGAGGTACTTCCCGGGGTTATTCTTCTTTATGGCAGTCTGGTGTACAAATACATCTTCCTTGGTGTCCTGTTGATGAAACCTTAGCCGTTTCTTACATTGAACCATTTTACTGTTCCCAAAACCTTCGTTGCGATGACCTTCTTGTCCTCGCCGGCCGATGTGAGGCCGCCGGGACTGCCGCTCCCTCCGCCGCTGCAGGTGATGCCGGGCTTGGTATCGGCGGTGTTGAGAGCGGGGGTGGGGGGGGGCCGGGGGAGGGGGGGGGTGGGAGGCGACGGGCCTCGGCCTCACTGCTCATTGTTGCGGTGATGGTGACTGGGGCCTGCTGCAGCAGCGGCGGCTCCTCCTGGGGTGTGATGGTGACTAGGCCGGCGGTGGGGCTGCTCTCAGGGCTCTCTGGGGTCCGCTCTCCGCTCCCGCTACTGATTGAACTAGCCTATTGTCTCCTTCTTAATGCAGCATAACACATTAGTTTTTTCTGGATGCCATATTTCATGATAGATTTATACTGAACTTACAGTCCCTTAAAAGCCCCCGACCCCTTTCAGGAAATTTTTCTGAGTCCTATATCTCTTTTCTTGAATTTTGGAAGGTGATTTTTTTTTTTAACTCAAGGACAGGACTTCTGGTTATGTGTGAAATTTCATTTTATTAACTTTGACTTATTATTCTTGTCTGCCAAGATATTTTTTTAAATTTTATTTACTTTGTTTATAATTTATGGAATAAAACAAACATTTTCATAGAATAGTATAATTTTTTAAAATGGTGATTGCACATGAAACGCCACATCTGTTATGCACAACATGCTATTCTTTTAAAATATATAATAAACGGGGGCAGAGCCAAGATGGTGGAGTAGAAAAAGGACTTATGCGTGGATCCCACTTCCAATTCCTCCAGTTTATGTAAAAAATGGCTCTAAACAAACTTTGGAGCTACAGAACCCACAAAATGACACAGAGCAGCTAACCTCCCACTGAAAACAGCCCTGCAGGCTGGAAGGAAGGGGCCAGTGAAGCCAGATGGGAAAAGAATCTCAAAAGCTCACTGAAGAGAATCATTCCTTCAGAATTAGATTGGAGCACATGGAAGCTAGTGACTTTATGAGAAATCAAGATACTATTAAACAGATCCAAACAAATGAAAAAATAGAAGGAAATGTGAAATATCTCATGGGAAAAACCACTGACCTGGAAAATAGATCCAGGAGAGAGAATTTAAAAATTATTGGACTACCTGAAAGCCATGATTAAAAAAAGAACCTAGAAATCATCCTTCAAGAAATTCTCAAGGAAAATTGCCCTGATGTTTTAGAACCACAGGGCAAAATAGAGCTTGAAAGAATCCACTTATCACCTCCTGAAAAAGATCCCAAAAAGAAAACTCCTAGGTTCTAGAATTCCCAGATCAAGGAGAGAATATTATAAGTAGCCAGGAAGGAACAATTTGAATATTGTGGAAAAACAATCAGGATAACACAGAATCTGGCAGCTTCTACACTAAGGGATCCAAAGGCTTGGAATATGATATTCCAGAGGTCAAAGGATCTGGGATTAAAATCAAGAATCACCTACCCAGCAAAACTGAGTATCATGTTTCAGGGGAAAATATGGCTATTCAGTGGAATAGAGGACTTTCAAGCATTCATGATGAAAAAACCAGAGTTTAATAGAAAATTTGGCATTCAGATACAAGAAGCAAGAGAAGCATGAGAAGGTAAACAAGGAAAAGAAATCATTAGGAACTTATCAAAGTTGAACTACTTATATTCCTATAAGGAAAAATTATAATTGTAACTTATGAAACTTTCCTCAGTATGAAAATAGTTGAAGGGAATATAAATGTGTTTGTGTGTGTGTGTGTGTGTGTATGTGTGTATATGTGTGTGTATGTATACATACATTTATATGTCTATGTAGGAGGGTATATGGGCATATGAAAACATATGTGAGTATGTTTATATGTGTACAGGTATACATAGAGAGAGGGCACAGGACCAATTGAATAGGAAGGGATGATACTTAAAAGATGAAATTAAGAGAAGGGAGGAATATAATGAGAGGAGATGGGGAGAGACAGAATGGGGTAAATTATCTCATATAGAAGAGGCAAGGGAAAATGTGTACAAGGGAGGGGAAGAACAGGAAGGCAAAAGGGAATGGGTCAACTTTATTCTCACTGAATTTGGCTCAGGGAGGGAATGACATACACACTAAATAGGGTACCTCACCCTACAGGAGAGTAGGGGGGAAGGGGATGAGAGGGGAGATTATGGAAGGGAGGGTAGGCTGGGGGGGAGGGAAGTTGGAAGCACCCACTTTTGAAAAGGGACAGGACCAAAGTAGAGAATAGAACAAGTGGGGAGCAGGATAGAATGGAGAGAAATATAGTTAGTCTTTCACAATATATCCATTATGGTAATGTTTTACATTAGCTACACATGTACAATCTATATTGAATTTCTTATCTTCCCAGTAAGGGTGGGTGACGAGGGAGGAAGGGAAAGAATCTGGAATTCAAAGTTTTAAAATCAAATGTTTAAATATATATATATATATAATTTTTATTTTATCATCATCATCATTTTACATGTAACTGGGAAAATAAGATATACAGGCACTAGGGCATGGAGATACACCATGCTCTACTGGAAAGTCAGAGGGGGGATGGGGGAAGATATGGGAGAAAGCAGATTGGGGCAGGGGATATCCAGTGGGATTGCTGTTTTGGGGTGGTGGATAGGGGAAAAATGAGGAGAAAATTTGTAACTCAAAATTTTTTGGAAATGAATGATGTAAACTAAAAATAACCATGAAATTTAATTTAAAAAAAGAACCTTATGTCCCCCCTCCAAAATAAATAAATGAATAATAAACTTATCATGTACATTTGTTTTTTCCCTCTATTTTTTTCCCTCCATTCCCCTACCCCAAAGATGGCTACCATTAGACACAAATATGTATATATGTGTGTGAATGTATGTATAAAATCATTCTATACATATTATATTTATTGGTTCCAAGATCTGTTTGAATCTCAAATTGGATCCATGTTGTTATCCGATGTAATAATAATAATTATAAACCAGGTTGAGGGTAACTGTGGGGCTTCAAACCCATCAGTAAGTTAGGGAGATGTCTATTCTAAGCATGTGAAGATTTCCCCCCACCCCGCCCTGGGTGAATGAGAATATAATTTGTTCCAGTGGCCATGATGGCAGCTGCAGCAGGCTTTGTGGAATACTTGAAGCTTGGTCAGACATTGAAGACAACAAGGCCATCCACTGCGTCCTGGGCCATTGCCTGTTGTCTTGACTTTGTCCTGCTGCTGGACTTCAATGACTATAGAAGAGAGAGGTTGATGACTTTGCACAGCTCTACCTCACTTATATCCAATTCACTCACAAGTCAAGACATCACCCCGTGATGTCATTGGTCCTCTTCAAAAACTAAGGACAAATAGCATAGCTTTTATATACAATTATCCCTTCCATATCATGACTTTTTCCATCACAGTTTCGATATATTGTGGGTCAGCATAAGAAATTAAGTAGGAATTTGTTGGGAGTTTTGCAGAAGTCCGAGAACAACACATAAAGGCCAACAGATGACACAGAAAAGGCGTTTTTTTTTTTTTTTTTGAAGGGGGGAAGGCAAGGCAATTAGGGTTGACTTGCCCAAGGTCACACAACTAGTTAAGTGTCAAGCGTCTGAGGCCAGATTTGAGAAAAGGTATTTTTACTTAACATTGACCTCCATGTAGTCTATGACCAAATAACCCAAATTTTACAATAAGGGACTATAAATACCCTATAAAAGAAAAAGAAAACATTCAGACTTCTCTGGTATAAAGGGAGGACCAAACATTTTTATGCAGATTTTCCAGATTGCTAAGACACCTCACCCCTAACCTCTGAGGTGTCGAAGGGATAACTGCAGTTCCTACTCCATACCAGGCACTGTGCTAAGCACTTTATAAACACTATCTCATTTGATCATCACAACAACCCTGATATTATTATTCCCCATTTTATAGAGGAAGAAAATGAAGATAAGTGACTTGCTTAAGGTCACATAGTAGTAAGTATCCGAGACCAGATTTGAATTCAGATCTTTTTAAGTCTAGGTCCAGTGCACTGTGCCACCTAACTACAAACCTGTCAACTAACACTCAAAGTTTTATGTCAGTTTCACCTTTTATTGAAATACTGTCTACATCTTCACTTAAGTTGCTAATGAAAATATTAAACAGAATTTGTCAGGGACAAACGTCTGGACCACTCCACCAGGGAAATCCCTCACATTGACATCAAACTAAGAATTGTTGAGGTTTAGGGATATTCGGGGCCCCAAAATACCAATATGCCAAGGCCTGCCCTAGTGAATTCAACTCAAGCCTTCTTTCAGTCAAAGAAAAACAAAGTTTACTAAAGATCCACCACATTGGCCTGGCTGGACTCTTAAGAAATCTCACCATTGGCTAGACTCTCAAGGAATCTGAAGATTGTATTGACAAGTGGGCCAGACACAATCTGAGCTAGATTGAATCTGAGAACCTGATTCAGGCAGGCTAGATGGATCTTATATACAGAAAGATTGTGGGAGGGATCTAGAGGTGATTAAGTATTCAGGGGTGACTGGAAGAGAAGGTTTAGGGAGGGTCATGATGGGAGTGGCCAGTAGCTGAGGTAACTAGAAGTCAGACTAAAGGAACTAAGAAAATGGAATTTTGATGGGATCAAGGATAGGAAATAGCCAGAGACAATTCAGAGCTAACAGACAATGGAGGACTAGGTTAGGTTAAAGGTAACAGATTTGGGCATGAAAAGCCAGATCAAATGGCATGATTCAGGGAGAGTTCTAGGGGAGGGTTAAAAGAACCTAAGGACAAATGGGACTCACCTTTTTTTTGAGGTGATGTGGAAGAGAGAGGCTCCATAAAAATTTTTGGTCCTCCTTTCATACCAGAAAAGAAGTCTGAATGTTTTCTTTTTCTCTTATAGGGTATTTACAGTCCCTTATTGTAAAATTTGGGTTAAGTATTTGGTCATAGACTACATGTAGGTCAATGTTAAGTAATGGGGTAAGGGGTAAAGGTCTCAGCTTAAGTCTGTTCCCCATCAGAATAATCATTCTTTTCAGACCAGTCAACTAACCAGGTCCATATGCACCTGAAGCCAGGGGTTTTAATTACTGGATCTCTTCTTGGATTTTTGTCTTCTGTGGGTCACTGGACACTTTTTACTGTTGATTTGACTTTTTATATTATAGCTACTACCCTCTAAGGTAGCGGCTCTCAAAATTTTTGATCTCAAGACTCTTTCACACTCTAAAAATTATGAAGGATCCCAGAGTTTTTGTTTATGTGAGTTATAGCTATTGATATTAGCTATATTATAAATGGAAATGGATAAATTGTTAAAATATTTAATTCATTTAAAAATAAAAATAGCAAGCCTGTTGCATGTTGGCATAAATGACAGTTATATTAAAAAGCCATATTTTCTATAACAAAAAAAGTAATGAGAAGTATGGCATTGCTTTTGCATATTTAAAAAAAATCTTTTTAATGGAAGATTGCTAGATTCTCCTATCTGCTGTGCATTCAGTCTGTTGAGATATGTTGTTTTGGTTGAAGTATATAAAGAAATTCTGACCTCACACAGATATATAGTTTGAAAAGGGATGAATATTTTAAAAGGCAAAAATATCTTAGTATTATTATGAAATTGTTTTGACCTTCAGTACCCATTGAAAGTGTTTCAGGGCCCCCCAGTGGTCCTTTGAGAACTGTTGCCCTATGGTATCTAGCTAGGTAGAAATATAAGAATTTTCTCTCTTCCGGTCCCCCTTCAGTTTGAAACCGTCTGGATGAAGACTCCAGCCAAATATATTTTTACTATCTCTCATTAGATGCACTCAATTCCTAGCCAAGAGTCCATCATTCCTATTTTTAAGTAGTGGTTCAGAAATCCAAATCCTGTTCTCAGATGCCATCTTTTTCACCAGCTATTCATTTCCCAAATTTGCTCATCTCCTCTGAAGCCCTTGCCTTTGAATGGCAACAGTGATGAAAAAACTCTACCCATATATGCTTAAGGTTTTCCATGTTTTGTTCAGTTCTTCATAACCTAATAATGTTTTCAAGGTTCCTTTTGGCAGATATCATTGAGAATCACCAAAATTGGGAAGTGAGTAGTTTTTATCAGGTCTTATAAGTGTTGAGTAATTCTCTTTCAGTACCAGATATATGCCTCAGGATGGTGGCAGGCCTCTCTATTATTAATGTTAAGATGACCAATAACTAACCAGCTAATGATGATCAGAACTCACCTGTTATTCTCAACATTCCAGACGGATCTGTGTATCTCATTATCATTCCTTAGAGCTTTTTCCTCCTTGGACGGTCTAACTCTCTCCTCTACCTGTTGTATGACTCCCAGTGGCCCATGGCTCTTTTTCTTCCCTTCCTTCTTTGTGTCTCATTCTTCAACTCTCCAACTTTCTGATATGTCAGAGGACCTGTTTTCAAATCCTATCTGAATGCCATTGAGCAAGTCATTTTATCTGTCATCTCAGCTTCCTTATCTTGTAAAATGATATTAAATAGCTTCTGAGGTCTAAAAGGCCTTGCATTTCTCTATCAATGATATAAATCAGGTTTCCTTTCAAATATTTTTTTATTTTTAACTTTGGAACCATGCACACAGGCATACGTGTATGCCTGTGAGAAAACACACACACACCCTTTTTTTTTTTTTTAAAGCAATTGGGGTTAAGTAACTTGCTCAAGGTTACACGGCTAGTCATTATTTATGTGTGGGTGCTCATTTTCTGAGGCCGGATTTGATCTCGGGTCATCCAAACTCCAAGGCCAGCGCTCTTACTCACTGCCCACCTAGCCGCCCCTTTAGGGCAATTGGGGTTAAGTAACTTGCCCAAGGTCACACGGCTAGGTTTTTGTTTGTGTGGATTAAGTGTCTGAGGCAGGCTCCGAACTCAGGTCCTTCTGACTCCAGGGCCACTGCGCCACCTAGCCGCCCCCACCCTTTCTTTTTAAAAAAAATTAAATACCTCATTCTCCTTAATACTTTAGGCATAGGTTTCCAAAGTGGGCAATACTGCCCCTGGGAGGCAATGAAACCATCCAGAGGGGTGTAGTAGCTTCTGGTGCAATTGAGAGGCATTGAATAAAAATAAGGGAGTAGCGGAAGCATAAAGAAAGAAGAGGAAAAAAAATTTGAAAAACCATTTGTACGTGTATCATCTATTGTGTAACAGAGTTAAAGTCACAATGATTTCATCATTTTCCAAAGAAACACACAAAATGCAAGCTATAATTGATCACTGATCAAGTTTGCAGATAGGTCTTAACAAGCAAGTGTTGGCAGGCAAGTGAGTTGTACATTGTTAGGAAGTCCAGCATGCACTGGCAAGAATAGATGCATGTAATGACTTGTTTACGATATGATATTATATTGCAATCATCAATATTGCTTCATCAAAATTTCAGTGCAGGAAAACCCCACAAATTTACAATAAATTATTAAGTTTAAGATGTGTCAGTTTTTAAAAATATATTTTATATATATTTGAAATGACACAAATTTTTAAAAATGCTAAAGGGTTAAAGAAAGTAGATTTCCAGGGGAGTGCTGAGTAGTTGTTTTTTTTTTTTAAAGGGATAATAGACCAAATAAGTTTGGGAACCTCTGTCTAGAGAATGGAATAGCATTTCTACTTGACCAACCTGTACTTTCAGAAGAGACAGCAGAGACTTGGCCATGACAAAAATAAACAAAAAAACTATAAAACCCAGCCCACCAACAATCAATTAAAAAACACTTAAGTTTACTGTGTGCAAAGCACTGTTTATTAGACTATGAATACAGAGATAAAATTGAAATAGCTCCTGCCCTCAAGGAACTTACTTTCTATTTGTAGATGAATCAAGGGTTGAGCTTGTTATACAAGCCCAAGGAGAAATTCTCTTTGTCCTTTCTACTTATTACAAGTAAGGGAGCCCTGCTTTCTAGTCCCTCTTGTCAAAAGCTCTTGAAGTCAGTTCTCATGGGGAACTACTATAGCTACTACCTGCCCTCAAGGGAACCCAGTTCCAGGGAGCCTCTGAAGGAGGTTTTATTTGTCATTTTTAATATCATTTCTACCTTGGTGAGCTCATCCACTCCCCTGTGTCTAATTATAATTATAATAGGTGACTCCCAACTCTGTCTCCCTTGAATTCTAGTTTGACCTTGTCGGTTATCTTAGGAATACCTTTACCTTCATGTCCCACCAGTACCTCAAAATTGTGTCAAGATTTGGAGTCAGAGAACCTGGGTTTGAATTCTGGCATTTACTATCCAGGTGACCTTGGGCAAGTCACTTAAACTCTCTAGTCCTCATGTTTTTCAACTATAAAATAAGAGGATTGGAATAGATCATCTTTGAGGTCATGTCATCACTTCTGTAATCCTATGAAATTATCATCTTTCTCCCTAAACCTGACCTTCTTCCTAATTTCCCTATTTTTTGATGACCTCGCCATCCTCTCAGAC
Source organism: Gymnobelideus leadbeateri (assembly GCA_011680675.1). NCBI lineage: Eukaryota > Metazoa > Chordata > Mammalia > Diprotodontia > Petauridae > Gymnobelideus > Gymnobelideus leadbeateri. The sequence continues at coordinate 738,440 of WOXC01007599.1, forward strand.
ACCCAGTCTCAAAACCTCAAAGTAATTATTGCCTCTGTCTTTTCCATTGTCTCCCATGTCCAATCAGTTGCCAATTCCTATAGATTCTACCTCCACAAATCTCATATCTGTCTTCTCTCCATCTATACAGCCACTTTAACCAGAGCTACCCTGAGTCCTCCTATCTGGTCTTTTCATCTTCAGTCTTGTTCTTCTCCTGTTCACCCTTTATAGAGATGCCAAAATAATCTTCCTAAGGCACAAAGGAGGCAGCTAAAGGGCACATTGGACAAAGCATCAAGCCTAGAGTCAGGAAGACCTGAGTTCAAATTTGGTCTCAGATATTAGCTTTGTGACCTTGGGCAAGTCACTTAATTCTGTTTGCTTTAGTTTCCTCATCTATAAAATAAGTTAGAGAAGGAAATGCCAAACCATTCCAGTATTTTTTCCAAGAGGACCCCAGATGGGGTCACAAGAAATCAGACAGGACTGAAATGACTGAATAACAACAAAGGCACCAATATGACTACATCATTCACCTGTCATAAAACAACAACAAAACCCAAAATTTCAGTGACTCCCTATTGCCTGTTTTATTTGAAAATTAAGGTAAACTAAGACAATGATCCCAGTATGATCTGTTTATTGGTTAGGGTAGCAAAAACCTATTGAGTCAATGGTCTCTTTCAATGACCAAAGACTGGAGTTAGGACAGATAAGGTCTTTTAAACTTAGGTGTGTCTTTCTTTTGATTGTTCTGTCATCACATCACTTAGACCAACCCAGGCAAAGGTAAGACAATCCCAATTGGTAGATATTTTAATGAGGAAGTGGGGTTGAGTTACTTCAACTCTTCCCTTTTATTTCCTCTTTGTGAGATGGGAGTAATCCTCAGGTGATAGGATTAGTCTGGAGACAAAGCTGTGTAGTATACACAGGCTTTGAATCAACCTGAATTTGAGTTGAGTGGGTGGTGGGTGAGGTTACAGAGGAACTTTCTCTTGAGTTAAATGGGTGATAGATGAGACTACAAAGGTGGACAATATCAGGGTGGAGAATTTGTTGTTGTTGTTGAATCTTTTCAGTCTATCAGACTCTTCAGTGACCCCCTTTGGGGTTTGTTTGGTTTTTTTTTTTTGCTTTTTGGAGGGCAATTGGGGTTAAGTAACTTGCACAAGGTCACACAGCTAGGTTTTTGTTTCTGTGTGTGATAAGTGTCTGAGGTCGGATCTGAACTCAGGTCCTTCTGACTCCAGGGCTGACACTCTACTCACTGCGCCACCTAGCTGCCCCCCCCCTTTAGGGTTTTCTTGGCAAAGATACTGGAATGGTTTTCTATTTCCTTCTCCAGCTCATTTTACAGGTGAGGAAACTGAGTCAAACAGGGTTAAGTGACTTGTCCAGGGTCACACAGCTGATTTGACTACCTAGCTGCCCTTAGGGTAGAGATACAAACTAAAATAATAGAAGGGAGACTCAAGTGATGAGGTCATCCCAATAAAAGGTGGAAGTAGTTACAAGAGAAAGGCTTGACCTTTAGGCAAGCTTCTTCAAAATGTAGGTGAAGGGTGAAGTTACAAGGGTAAAAAGTTTAGACTTACATGATGTGGAAGAGTATAAAATCTATGCCTGCTTGACTATATTTTAAAAATAGAATTAAAATCAATATTCAATTTTACATCCCTATAGGACAAAATAAAAACACCTTAGCTTGGCATTAGGCCCCTCCATAATCTGACTCCAGTTTACCTTACTTTTATTTCACATTACTTTCTTTGATTTTACAGTCACATTAGACATGTAGATCTTCTCTGAAGACACTCTATTTCTTAGCTCTGGACATTAATGTAACCTAGAGGTGCCCACACAACTTCTGAGTTAAGCCAGAACCAATCAGTCAATATTTCTTAAGTGCCTACCTCGGGCCAAGCACTGTGCTAAGTGCTGGGGATATATAAAGAGGAAAAAGCAATCCCTGCCCTCAAGGAGATCACAGTCTAATGGGGGAGACAATGAAAAATACAAACAAAGCATATACTGGACAAATAAGAAATCATTAACAAAGGGAAGGCACTAGAATTAAGATGAGTTGGGAAAGAAGATGGGAGAAGATAGGATTGTAATTGGGACTTAAAGGAAGCCTGTAGGTAGAGATGAGGAGGGAGAGTATTCCAGGTATGGGAATGGCCAGAGAAAATTCCCAGAGCTGAGCAGAGAATCTTGTTGGTTAAATAGTTATAGGGCCAATGTTGCTAAATTGTGGCAGGGTGTAAGATATAAATAAACCAAACAGTTAGCAGGAGCTAGATCATGAATTTGAATACCAAACAGAGGCTTTTGCATTTGATCCTGGAGGCAATGGGGAGTCACTGTGGTTTATTGAGTAAGGGGTGGGGGGGGGGAGTTACATGATCACTTTTAGGAAAGTCACTTTAATGACTGAATGAAGGATTGATTGCAGTGGGAGTGTTAATAGTCCTGCTGTGAGATGATGATGGCTTGTGCTAGAGTGGTGACAGTGTCAAAGAAGATTAAAATGTAATTGGTTAATATTAACAAAATAAATTAAAATATGATACAACATATATAATGTTAATTTGTGTTTTTTTAAATCAATATATGGTCACAGAAATCCACTTCTATTTGTTTTACACCACCAATATATGCCGTTACCTGATTCCTGGAAAACCCTCCTTCCTCATCTTTGCCTTTCAAGCTTCTTCCTTCAGGGTTTATTGCCCTTCTCCTAACCACTCAACTAAAAATGTTCTTTCCTCATTTTTTTTTCAAAGATACTGACTGAATTTTGATTGAATCTCACCTGGGTCTCCATCACATCCTATCTTATATCTTCTATATATTCTTGTCCCTTCTGGTAGATTGTAAACTCCTTAAGGGCAGATCCAAGTGTCATCTTGGAATCTTTCTGTCCATGATGCCTTGCACAGTATCTAATACATAGTAGTCCGTGAATAAATATTTCTTGAATTGTTAAAGTCAATAACAGTCTCTTGACCTAGTCCTAAGGTACACATGCTTAATAGCAATTTAGACTCTAAACTATTACCATTTTATAGTGAGGGTTTAATTTTAAAAGTAAATAAATATTACCAGAAACTAAAGATTTATCCAAGAGAGAAAGGGAATTCTTTGGATTAGAAATGGGAGTCTATGACTGTGCTATTAAAGATTTCATGATAGATAAGGGAAAGTAGGGCATGGACTGATGAATCTTGGATGTCAGGAGAACTGATTTCAAAGACTTTAGAAATTGAAGAGGTTGGATCTGATTACCTGGGATTCTAAAATGTAAGTCAACTCAAGAGGGATGGGAAGTATCTAAGAACAAAATTCTGGTGACATAGTGGCAATTTATTAAAACGAGAAAGGAAAGAGGAAATTATTCAATGACAGATGTAGCTCATCCACGAATTCAGATTTATGGAGAAAAGTATGGCAAAGTTTTTCATCTCCAATAGCCACACTTGATCCTTCTCAGCTATGGTCCTTATTTGGTATGAAGGGCAAAGGGACCTGGTAGGAAGGTAGTTGAAAAGAATTCTTTTACCAGGGGCAGAGCCAAGATGGCAGAGTAGAAACTGCACTCCCCCAGCACTCCTGCCCACACCACTTCCAATATATATAAAAGGGGACTCTGAACAACCTCTGAAGCTACAGAACCCACAAAATGGCACAGAGAAGCTAACCTCCCGCTGAGAACAGTCCGGCAGCCCGGCAGGGATTGTCCAGCACAGCACTCTGGGAGCCGAGCCCAGGCCCCCATGAGTCAGAGGTTTTGGCCCCAGGGCAGCCAGACCAGCTGCCAGCTGGAGTGACCCCAGAACACCAGCAGCTGTGGCATTTCCAGAATTATCAACACATAGATGCCTAGGACAAAGTGAGAGGTTAGTGCCCTATGGACTTTGGGACCAGTATTTGGGAGTGGGTCAGCCTCTTCCCCTGGGGGCAAGAAGCCACTGATTAGCCTCAGCACAGCCTGCCACATTGTGGCTCCAACTTCTGCCCTGTGGACTGTGGGGGAACAAAGCAACCAGTCTAGGGTGGGTAATCACTCTTGCTTTAACCTTCTTGGATCTGGATTGCAGTCTGGGGTGGAGATCTTGGGGTGTGTGACCAGCTTGCCAGAGCATGTGAAGGCTTCAGAGAGGGCATCCAACTAATACCTCTGGCAGCTGAGACCTCCCCAGCATTTGGGACAGAAGCTCCCCTGGCTGGTGGCAGAGTCCTACTGTGGCAACAAGCCCAAAAGTCAAGTAAGTGGCAACATGCCTAGGCAAAGGAAACAAAATAAACAGAAAAATTCAACATTAGACTCCTATTTGGGGGGCAAAGAGGATCGAAGCATGGAACAGGAGGAGGACTAGGAGGTCAGAACTCCTGCACCAAAAGCCCCAAATGAAAACATGAGCTGGTTACAGGCCATTGAGGACCTTAAGAAGCAGATAAGAGAAGTGGAGGAAAAATTGGGTAGAGAAATGAGAAAAGTATGCAAGAAAAGTATGAAATGAGAGTCAACAGCCACTAAGGAAAAGAATTCTTTTACCACAACTCCAACCAGTGCTTTTGCAGTTTTTCTTATGAGGAGCTCCTAAGGCTGATCCAAAGAAACTCAGGTTTCTGACTCAGGGTATGTATAATAGTAATTAAAAGGAATTTTTTAACTTCAACTCAAGTATTTAGATTGAGATACTCTAGAGCAGTAGTGAGTAGAAAAGCAGTTCATAAGATAAACTTGAATTCCTAAGAGTTTTTCTAGCTAGTTGGCTGGGTGGAGTTGCTTGGGGTTTGTATCACAAAAGTGCTACAAAATAGTCCCTGGGACTCTAAAGGTAAGGGAGGGAAGAAGCTGCATCATAGTATGAAACCTGAAGAGGGCAGCAGAGAACAACAGCAGCTCAGCAGAGATTCTCAATAGAGAGCCTCATGATGACATCATCAAAGACTTGAGGTAGGAAATGAATGCAGTATGTGTAGATGGCACTCTCTAAGAGTTTGCCTATAAAAGGAAGAAAAGATATAGGATAGTAGGGATGGCAGAGTTAAGGTAAGGCTTTTTAAAGGTGGGAGAGAGCTGAGCAAGCTTGTGGGCAAGAGAGAAGGCAGGAGATCATTGGATAAAGACATTCAAGACCAGGGGGGAAATGGATAAGGAAAGATAGAGGAGAGACTAGGGGAGATGGGATCAGGGCCACAAGTGGAAAGGTTGGCACTGACAAGGAGAAGAACTATGTCTTCATCAGAGAATGGAACATGATAGAAAATAATTAGGGATGAGGGGGTTTTAAATGTGGAGTAGGGGAGAAGAGAGAAATATAGGAGAATATGATATGAATCTGGGGCAAAAAGTCACATAGGTAACAAAGAACAGAGCTTAGACTTGAGCCCAGTCCTCCTGACTCTAAAGTCAGTGCTTTTATACTATGTCAAACTAGCTCATGACCCTTAGCTCTCCACTCTTCTTTCCTCTTAGCTATCTAAATAATTTTCTTAAGATACAGACCTGATCAAATCACTCCTAACATCAAATTTTCCCTTATTCCTTCTAAGATAAAATACACACTCTTCAGTCTGACATTTAAAGCACTCTATGATCTGGCTCCTATCTACGTTTTCAAGTTTATTTCATGTCACCTTCCCTGCCCTTCACAGACCCTGTATTGCCAGACAGCCTGGCCTACTGTTATTTTCTGAACTAGACCCTCCCAGTCCTGTTTCTGTGCCTTTGTAAAGTTCTTCTGAATACCTTGAATATACTCTTTCCTTGCCTCTACCTATTAGTATCTCTGACTACCTTAAAGGCTCAGTTCAGGTACTATGTCTTTTTTGAAGTCTTAGCCAACCCTCCCAATTGTTTCCCTTTTCCCTCTTCCAATTATCTTTTATTTACCTATAGGTATTACACATAGTATCCCCAAACAGAATGTTAGTTCCTTAAAGGCAGAGACTATTTTATGCTTGTCTCTGTGTCCCCAATGCCTAGAAGAGTATCTTGTACATAGTAGGTGCTTAATAAATATTTATTAAATTGAATCCATCTTATCCCACCCCCCATTTATTCTATATTCTCCTTTAACCCCGTCCCCTTTCTTTTTTCTTTTTTTTTTTATTAAATAAATGCTTTATTAACTTCTGGTTTACATCATTCATTTCCACCAGATTATGAGTTACATTTTCCCCCATTTTTCCCTACCCACCACCCGAGAATAGCAGTCCCACCAGATATCCCCTCGTCCAATCTGCTCTCTCCCATATCTTCTCCCATACCCCCTTCGACTTTGCCATTAGGGCAAGGTGAATCTCTGAGCCCCACTGCCTGGACATCTTATGAAACATTTAATTTTAAAACTTCGATTTTCAGATCCATCCCCTTTCTCCCCTGTCACCCACTCCCTCTGAGAAGATAAGCAATTCAGTATGTGTTGTACATGTATATCTATGCAAAACATTACCATAGTAGATATATTGTAAAAGACTGTTATATTTCCTCCCCACCTGTCTCACCTCCCACCTGGTCCATTCCCTACTTTGATCCTGTCCCTCTTTGATAGTGGGTACTTCTAACCTCCCCTCTCCCCAGAATGCCCTCCCCTCCATCATCCCCCCTCTCATCCCCCTTTCCCCTACTCAGGAGAGTGAGTGAGGGTAAGATATTCCATTTAGTATGTATGTGATTCTCTCCTTGAGCCAACTTCAATGAGAATATGCTTTTGCCTTTTTGCCTTCCTGTTCTTCCCCTCCCCTGCAACTACTTCCCCTTGCCTCTTCTACATGAGATAATTTGCCCTACCCTGTCTCTCTCCCTCTCCTCTTGACACTTTCCTCTCTCACCTCTTGACTTCACCCCTTAAGAATGATCCCTTCCTTGGGGCGGCTAGGTGGTGCAGCGAGCAGAGAGCCAGCCCCGGAGCCAGAAGGACCCGAGCTCAGATCCAGCCCCAGACACCCATCACACAAACAAAAACCCAGCCACGTGAACCTGGACAAGTCACCCAACCCCAATTGCCCTCCAAAAAAAAAATAATAATCATCCCTTCCCATCAAATTCAACCTGTGCCCTCTATCCATGTATACCTGTGAACATATGCCATGTACCCTTCTTCAATTATTTTCATAATGAGAAAGGTTTCATCAAACACAGTTATTGTTTTTCCATGTAGGAATGTAAATAGTCCAACTTTGATAAGTTCCTTTTGATTTCTTTTCCTTGATTACCTTCTCAAGCATCTCTTGCTTCTTGTGTCTGAATGTCAAATTTTCTATTCAACTCTGTTTTTTTCATCAAGAATGCTTGAAAGTCCTCTATTCCACTGAATGACCATATTTTCCCCTGAAACAAGATACTCAGTTTTGCTGGGTAGGTGACCCTTGGCTTCAATCCCAGCTCTTTTGCCCTCTGGAATATCATATTCCATGCCCTTCAATCCCTCAGTGTAGAAGCTGCCAGGTCCTGGGCTATTCTGATTGTGTTTCCACAATATTGAAATTGTTTCTTCCTGGCTGCTTGTAGTATTTTCTCCTTGATCTGGGGATTCTGGAACCTGGCTATAATATTCCTGGGAGTTTTCTTTTTGGGATCTTTTTCAGGAGGTGACCTGTGGATTCTTTCAACCTCTATTTTGCCCTCTGGATCTAAAACATCAGGGCAATTTTCCTTGAGAATTTCTTGAAGGGTGATTTCTAGGTTCTTTCTTTGATCATGGCTTTCAGGTAGTCCAATAATTTTTAAATTGTCTCTCCTGGATCTATTTTCCAGGTCAGTGGTTTTTCCCATGAGATATTTCACATTGCCTTCTATTCTTTCATTTGTTTGGATCTGCTTAACAGCATCTTGATTTCTCATAAAGTCATTAGCTTCCATTTGCTCCAGTCTAACTCTGAAGGAATGAATCTCCTCAGTGAGCTTTTGAGATTCTTTTTCCATCTGGCAAATTCGACTTTTTAAGGCATTCTTCTCCTCATTGCCTTTCTGAGCCTCTTTTGCCATTTGAGTTAGTCTATTTTTTAAGGTGTTATTTTCCTCAGTCAGGCTGTTGACTGTCATTTCATACTTTTCTTGCATCTTTTTCATTTCTCTTCCCAAATTTTCCCCCACTTCTCTTATCTGCTTCTTAAGGTCCTCTATGGCCTGTAGCCAGCTTGTATTTTCATTTGGGGCTTTTGGTGCAGGAGTTCTGACCTCACAGTCCTCCTCCATGCTTTGAGCCTCTTTGCCCCTAAAATAGGAGTCCAATGTTGAACTTTTCTGTTTATTTTGTTTCATTTGCCTAGGCATATTGCCACTTAATTACTTGATTTTTGGGCTTGTTGCCACAGTAGGACTCTGCAACCAGACAGGGGAGCTTCCGCCCAAACGTGGGGTCTTCACAACTTCCACCAGTTGGGTGGCCTCTGTAAAGCCTCCACCCACTCTGGCAAGTTAGATACCCACCCCAAACTTCCCCCCCAGACCACAATCCAGATCCAGGCAGTTTAAAGCAAAAGCGATTAACCCCCAGACTGATTGCTGGATCTTCCTACAGTTCACAGACCAGGAGCTAGAGCCACTGCTGATGCTGCAAAATGGCTTCTGTGCAGCAGTTTCTTCAGCAGCTTTTTGCCCCCAGGGGAGGAAGCCACGTGTTCCCCAAATACTGGTCCCAAAGTCCATAGGGCACTAACCTCTCACTTTGTCCTAGGCATATCTGTGCTGATAATTCTGGAATCGCCACAATTGCTGGTGTTCTGGGGTTCCACCAGCGGGCTGAAGGCCTGGCTGCCCTGGGGCTAAAACCGCGAACCTGGGCTAGCTGTCGGTTCCCAGCGAGCTGGGCTGCCTGCTCTCAGAGCGCTGCGCTGGCTGCTCCCTGCAGGGCTCCTGGGCTGTCCTCAGCAGGAGGTTAGCTTCTCTGTGACGTTCTGTGGGTGCTGTGGCTCCAGAAGTTGTTAGGAGCTCCCTTTCACATTGTTTGAAATTTGTGTGTGACAACCCCGTCCCTTTTCAAAAGTATTTGCTTCTGACTACCCCCTCCCCCTATCTGCCCTCCCTTCTATTATCTCCCCTCTTATATCTTTCCTCCCTATTTTCCTGTAGGGTAAGATACCCAACTGAGTTCCCACAATATTATTGAAGAAAAAAATGGACAGAGTAGTATGCATTGTATAATAGCATCACCAGGTAGATTTGGTATTGGTTGACTAATTGGACCCAAATCTCTGGATTTGACATTGAGATGGTTTCCTGGTTACTGATTTCAATTTCTACCAGGCCATTTTTCTTCAGGCTAGTTGACTCTTTTGGCCCAGATTAAAAAAAAAAAGATGCTGCCCCATCCACCATTACCAACACCACCAAGAAATAAGGACAAAATATATAGCCTGGTGAGCTAGACACTGTTTCTGGCAAAATTCTGTAATAAATTATTAAAGGAAAAGTTTGTGAGCCCTTGGATAGGAAAGAGGTTATCACTCTAAACTAGTATGAGTTTATTGAGAACAACTTATACCAGACTAATCTCATTTCCATCACTTTATAGTCTAGAATATAAGAGGAATGCTATGAATAAAATATCCTTAAATTTTAGCAAGGCATTGGCAAAGTATCCCACAATATTATTATTATTTTGTTGTTGTTGTTGAAAAGATAGGTTTTCTTTTTTGGTTGGGGTAATTATTTATTTATTTTAGTTTTCAACATTCATTTCCACAAGATTTTGAGTTCCAAAATTTCTCCCCATCTCTCCCCTACCCCTACCCCAAGATGGCAAGCATACTCATTACCCCTTCCCTGCATCTTCCCTCCCCCCATCCCCTCCTTACCCCTTTTTCCCTTACTTGCAGGACAAGATGGATTTCTATGTCCCATTGCTTGTATATCTTATTTCCCAGGTGCATGTAGAAACAATTTTTTAACATTTGTTAAAAAACTTTGAGTTCCAAATTCTCTCCCTTCTTCCCTCCTCACCCACCCCCATTCAGAAGACAAGCAATTCAATATAGGTTATACATGTATAGTTATGCAAAGCATTTCCATAGTAGTCATATTGTGAAAGACTAACTATGTTTCCCTTCATCCTATCCCCCCCTTTATTCTATTTTCTTTTTTGACCCTATGCCTTTTCAATAGTGTTTGCTTCTGACTACCCCTCCCCTAATATGCCCTCACTTCTATTATTCCCCCTTCTTTTCCCCTTCCTCCCTACTTTCCTGTAGGGTAAAATACCCAATTGAGTTCACACAATATTATTGAAGAAAAAAAATGGACACAGTAGTATGCATTGTATAATAGCATCACCAGGTACTGGTTGACTAATCAGACCCAAAGAATGTTGGTTAATGGATCATTGTCAACCTGGAAAGAGTTCTTGAGAGGAATACCACTGGATTCTGTTCTTATTCTATTCTAGTCATTTAAAAAAATGACTTGTATGAAAGCCTATCTATCATGTTGACAAGATATACATGCATAGAAGAGGGTGATGCTAGGTGACAGTACCATAGGTGATGGAAAGGAGTATGAGAATGAATTGAGGGAAATGGGCATGCTTGGCTTGGAAGAATTAAGAGGGACACAATAGCTGCCCTCAAATCCTCAAAGGATCATCATGTGGATGATGGATGATGCTTGTACCTGGCCCTAAAGGACAGAACTTACACTAGAGACCAGAAATTATAGGGAAGCAGATTCAGTTCAGTGTAAGGGAACTCCCTAATGATAAAAGTTGTCCAAAAATGAAATAACTTGTTTTGACTTGTAGTAAGTTCCCCATCACTTAAGATCTTCAGATAGAGGCTGGATGACCACTTTTAGGGATATTGTAGGGAGGGTTCATACTTTGGGTAGGGGTTAGACAAGATGAATTCTGATGTTCCTTCCAACTCTAAAATTCTTTGATTCTGTGGCTCTCAAGTTATTATTTCATTTAAAAAAGTAGAATCAAGCTTTAAAAAACTTATATTTTCATTTTTTAAATCAGGAAAATTCCATCTTTTCTCCCTTTACCCCACCCCCTCCAATTGAGAACAAAAGAAAACTAAAATTCTTGTTACCAATATATATAGTCAAGCAAAATAAATTTCTCTATTGGCCATGTCCAAGAAATATATATGTCTCATTCTTCACTCTGAATCCTTCATCTCACTATTGGAAAGTGGATAGCATGTTTTATCACTAGTCCTCTAGAACAGTGGTTGGTCAGTATGCTGACCAGAATTCCTAATTCTTTTAAAGTTGTTTGTCTTTATGACATTGTTGTTATTGTAGAAATTGTTCTCCTGGTTCTATTCGCTTCACTCTATATCAGTTCATAAAAGTCTTCCCAGGTTTCTTTTAAAACCATCCTCCTGGGGAAGCAGGGGGGCGGAGCCAAGATGGCGGAGTAGAAACAGCTCATCCAAGCCACTCTGCCCCAGATTCCCCCCAAACTATGTAAAAGGGGACTCTGAACAACTTCTGGAGCCCCAGCACCCACAGAACGACACAGAGAAGCTAACCTCCCGCTGAGGACAGCCCAGCAGCCCTGCAGGAAGGACCAGCACAGCAGTCTGGGAGCCGGCAGCACTCAACGCACAGAGCGCAGGAAGCAGAGCCGAGCAGAACCCAGGTCCACGTGAGCCAGGGTTTTAGCCCCAGGGCAGCAGGGCCAGCAGCCAGCTGGAGGAACCCCAGAACACCAGCAGCCTTGGCAACTCCAGAATTATCAACATAGACATGCCTAGGACAAAGTAAGAGGTTAGTGTCCTATGGACTTTGGGACCTGTATTTGGGGAAATGCGTCGGCTCCCTCCCCTGGGGGCTAGAAGCCACTGAGGAGACACTCCATTTGGTAGTTCTCAGAGGCAGCTCCGGCTCCCAGCCTGCAATTAATTGTAGGGAGATCCAGCGATCAGTCTTGGGGAGGGGGGGGCGGTAATCGCTCTTGCTTTAACCTCCCTGGATCTGGATTGTGATCTAGGGTGGAAGTCGTGGGTGGGTTTACAGCTTGCCAGAAAGGGAAGCTGCCCCCCACACGTTCGGGACGAAAATTCCTCTATCTGGCCTTAAAGCCATAGTGTGGCAACAAGCCCAAAAGTCAAATAATTAAGTGGCAACATGCCAAGGCAAAGGAAACAGAAAAATGCAACCCTAGACTCCTATTTTGGGGGCATAGAGCGGGAAAAGGACTGTGAGGTCAGAAGTCCTGCTCCAAAAGCCCCAGGGGAAAACATGAGCGGGTTGAAGGCCATAGAGGACCTTAAGAAGGACTTTAAAAATCAAATAAGAGAAGTGGAGTAAAAATTGGAAAGAGAAATGAGAAGGATGCAGGAAAAGTATGAAATGAGGGTCAACAGCCTGACTGAGGAAAACAACACCTTAAAAAATAGACTAACTCAAATGGCAAAGGAGGCCCAAAAGGGCAATGAGGAGAAGAATGCCTTAAAAAGTCGAATTTGCCAGATGGAAAAAGAATCTCAAAAGTTCACTGAGGAGATTCATTCCTTCAGAGTTAGACTGGAGCAAATGGAAGCTAATGACTTTATGAGAAATCAAGATGCTGTTAAGCAGATCCAAACAAATGAAAGATTAGAAGGCAATGTGAAATATCTCATGGGAAAAACCACTGACCTGGAAAATAGATCCAGGAGAGACAATTTAAAAATTATTGGACTACCTGAAAGCCATGATCAAAGAAAGAACCTAGAAATCACCCTTCAAGAAATTCTCAAGGAAAACTGCCCTGATGTTTTAGATCCAGAGGGCAAAATAGAGGTTGAAAGAATCCACCGATCACCTCCTGAAAAAGATCCCAAAAAGAAAACTCCCAGGAATATTATAGCCAGGTTCCAGAATCCCCAGATCAAGGAGAAAATACTCCAAGCAGCCAGGAAGAAACAATTTCAATATTGTGGAAACACAATCAGAATAGCACAGGACCTGGCAGCTTTTACACTGAGGGATCGAAGGGCATGGAATATGATATTCCAGAGGGCAAAAGAACTGGGAATGAACCCAAGGGTCACCTACCCAGCAAAACTGAGTATTTTGTTTCAGGGGAAAATATGGTCATTCAGTGGAATAGAGGACTTTCAAGCATTCTTGAGGAAAAAACCAGAATTGAATAGAAAATTTGACATCCAGACACAAGAAGGAAGAGATGCCTGAGAAGGTAATCAGGGAAAAGAAATCAAAAGGAACTTATCAAAGTTGAACTATTTACACTCCTATATGGAAAAGCAATAACTGTGACTGATGATATCTTTCTCACTATGAAAATAATGGAAGAAGGGTGTGTGGTCATATGAATACATATGTGAATGTGTGTATATGACAGATATATGGATAGAGGGCATAGGTTGAATTTGTTGGGAAGGGAGAATACTCAAGGGATGAAATTATGAGGTGAGAGAGGAAAGTGGCAAGAGGAGATGGGGAAAGACAGGGTATGGTAAACTATCTCATGTAGAAGAAGCAAGGGGAAGTGGTTGCAAGGGAGGGGGAGAATAGGAAGGGGAAAAAAAGGGAAAATCCACATTCTCATTGAATTTGGTTCAGGGAGAGAATAACATACATACTAAATGGGATATCTCAACCTGCAGCAGAACAGGGGGAAGGGGGATGAGAGGAGGGATGATTGATGGGGGGGGGGCATCCTTGGGGGGAGGGGAGATTAGAAGTACCCACTATAGAAGAGGTACAGGATCATGTAGGGAATGGACCAGGTCGGGGGTGGGATGAGTGGGAGGGAATTATAAGCAGCCTTGTACAATATATCTACTATGATAATGTTTTGCATAGCTAGACATGTACAACATATACTGAATTACCTATCTCCCCAGAGGGAATGGGTGACAAGGGAGGAAGGAAATGGATCTGAAATTTGAGGTCTTAAGATTAAATGTTTCAAATATATATAAATACTATTATTAATACTCTTTTGCTTATAATTGGGAGATAAGATGTGCAGGCATTGGGACACAAAGATTCACCTTCCTCTAATGGAAAAGTCGAAGGGGGTATGGGAGAAGGTATGGGAGAGAACAGATTGGAGGAAGCGATATCTTGTGGGACTGCTATTCTGGGAGGTTGGGTAGGGGAATAACAGGGGGAAAATGATTGTAACTCAAAATCTGGCGGAAATGAATGATGTAAAACAGAAATTAATAAAGCATTTGTTAAAAAAAAACCCATCCTCCTTAGTATTTCTTACAGCACAATAATATCCTGTCACATTTATATACCAAAACTTTGTTCATCTATTCCCCAGTTCCCATACTCTCAGATGCCCCTTCTTTGCCAGCTCAAAAAGAGTTATAAATATTTTTGTACATCTTAGGACTAATCCCCCTAACCCTCTCTCTAGTTCTCCTTCTCTCTTTTTCTTACTTCCCTGTTGAGTGAAATGTAGTTCTGAACCCTACTCCATATGTATGTGTACATGTATGTATTCTTCCTTCCTTTAACAAGTTCAGATGAGAGTGAGTGTCAGCCACTACCTGAACCACCTCTTTTTTTGTATAGATGTCCACTTTTGCATTGTGTGAAATAATTTTCCTTAACATTTCTTTCCTAGTATATTCTTCTCTCCTTCTCTTTCCATTCTTAAGATCATCAAGATATAAAAAAAAATCTTGTCTAATTAGACTTCCTCTGTGACCTCTGATTATGATAGGGCTCAGAGGGGACACATGTATCATCTCCCCATATTTAAATATAAGCAATTTATCTTGTTTAGTCACTTATAATTCTTAATTTGTGTTTACCTTTTTTTTTGTTTCTCTTAACTACAGTGTTTGCACTTCAAAGTTTCTATACATCTCTGGTCTTTTCATCAGGAATGCTTGGAAGTCTTCTGTTTCATTAAAGATTAATTTTCCCCTTTGTAACCTTATACTTAATTTTGCTGGGGTAAATTATTTTTGGCTGGACACCAATATTCCTTTGCCTTCTGGAATATGATATTCCAAATTATCTGCCCCTTTATAGTGCTGGCTGCTAAATAGTTTGTGACCCTAACTCTGGTTCCTCAATACTTGGACTCTTCTTTCTGGCTCCTTATAGTATTTTTTTCTTTGATCTGGAAGCCCTGCATTTTGGTCATTATATTCCTGGGAATTTTCATCTGGGAATTTTTTTCAGGACATGACCAGTAGATTTTATTCCTACTTTGACCTTTGATTCAAAGAGATTTGGATGTTTTTCTCTTAAGGTTTCTTGAAATATGATCTATAATAGTCCCTATTTTGGTCATAGAGTTTAGATGGTCTGAGGATTCTTTAATTTCCTCTCCTCTATCTGTTTTCTCTTAAAATCTTTCTCCTTGATCTATTTTCTAGGTCATTTGTTTTTGCTTGAGGTATCTTACATTTTCTTCTATTTTTTCAGCCTCTTAATTTTGTTTTGATATTTCTTGTTGTCTCATGGAGTCATCGACTTCCATTTGGTGCATTCTAATTTTCAAAAAGGGAATTGCTTAGATAAAGTTTTGTACCTCTTCTGCCAAACTATTAATCCCCTTTCTTTCTTTCTTTCTTTTTTTTTCTTTTTTCTTTTTTCTTTTTTTTTTTTGCTTTTTGGAGGGCAATTGGGGTTAAGTAACTTGCCCAAGGTCACACGACTAGGTTTTTGTTTGTGTGTGTTAAGTGTCTGAGGCTGGATCCGAACTCAGGTCCTTCTGACTCCAGGGCCGACGCTCTACTCACTGCGCCACCTAGCTGCCCCAATCCCCTTTCTTTTAATTCTTCTTCTATAGATTCCAGACTTTTAATTATTTCTTCCATGGCTTTCATTTCTTTTCCAGGATTTTCCTCTATAATTCTCATTTCACTGAAAAAAAATTACACTCTTTTAAAAAATTCTTGCTTCATCTATTTCAGGAGTCCTAGCTGAGTTTGTGTCCAAGCTGTGTTTTCCTTTGAGACTTTGTTTACATGTGTTTGGAATCATTCACTCCTTCTGGGTTTGTGTTGAGCATCCGTGTCACCATAATAGTTATTTTTTAATAATAGAATTATCTTTTTGTTTGCTCATTCTTCTATCATACTTCCTCAATTCATATTTGATGTTAGGTCCAGGCTCTGTAGGAAAGAGGAAAGATCTTTCTAGAGGAAAGATCTGGGCTCATCCTAGTGTTACCTTCTTGGTGAATCTGCATCCATTTATCCTTGATTCCTGAGTGATGTGTTATTCCAGGATCTCTGAGGCAGCTCAAACAGGAGACTACAAGCTTTAAGCACCCTCAGAATGGTCTGATACAGTGGAAAGTATGATTTCTGATCCCCTTATCTGAGCTCTGCAAGTTCCCAACCTGGTTCAGGTTTGAGCAACAATTGACTGCTCCTGTCAACTAGTTGGGAAGCTCTCCTGGTTCAGAGTGACAGAACTATAGGCTTCCCTTTGGTCTGGAACTGCTGCTCTAGTTATACTTCAGTAGTCTTCAGAATGGGCTAAATCCTAGAACTGAGAATTCTGCTTTGTTCCTGGAATATGAATCATATTACTGCTGCTTCCTTCTGAAATTGCTCCTTTCTCAGTATGCTGTCTCAGGCCTGTGACCACTCCTTACCTCAGAAAGCCACCATTATATCCACATATCGCATTTTCTGTACTCCCTGGGTCTGTGACCTGACACTGGGTAGTGGGCAACAAAGCAGTCAGTTGGCACTTGCTGCAGTTGTGTTGCCTTGGTATGACCCTGGGACCTCTTCTTGCCTCTCCTTTGTACCGGAATGCTCTCTGTGATGCATACCTGAACAGACCCCATCCATGTATCCAAATGAGCTCTGAGGAGCCATAGACCTGAGACAGTATCCATAGACTTCTCTTTCTCGCTATGCTAACCTGGGCTGGAAAAAAATTACTCACTGTGACTTTTCCTTGGATTTTCCCATTAGGATTCAGGCTGGTGCATTTTCTACATCCTTACAGAGAGTATGTGCTGGGAGAGCTAGGCTAGACCTCTTGCTATTCTACAATCTTTGCTCTATCTCTATTAGATCAAGCTTAAAAGTCATGTGGCAAAGACATAGCTCATTGCTCCTGGTAGTTATAAGTTTTTTAAAATTCTGTTTGTGGGATGCTCCAGAAGTTCCTCTTAAACATGGTGAATTCTGCATCCATTTATCCTTGGTTCCTGATACAGAAACTTCAACTGGGGGCATCACCAGGGCCTTGCTGGGAGGCGGTAACCAGTTCTGCCCAGGGTATGATACTAGGACACTGATAGCAAGACAGAATATCCACCATTCTTGGGACCTTAGAGGCTGGCAGAGTCCTTTTCCAGACAAGGAGGATGGGGGAAGACCAGGCTGAGGCTGAAGCCAAGGCCTCTCCTTCCTCCCCAAGAAGTTCTTTCTTAGGGGTTCCAGCTAGCATTCTGTACTGGTTTCAGTTTCTTGAAGAGGGTCTTCTAGTTTCAATGCTTTTAATCAGGACCCAGTGACCAGAATGAAATCCTCTGACCAATCATAACAGACCTCTTGTCTGATATCATTTCCCTTCATCATATGGTTTTTCTAGGACTATTTAAACTTAGTCTTAAGGCCCATAATTGAGAGATTGAGATATGTTTTCACCTGGTTAAACTATCAAGGCAAAAATGAGTTGGGCTGGGGTGGTTTGACCTCACCCTTACACACACAAAAACCTATAATACACACTATAACAATACATTAAGGATATAGGATTGCCTCTGTGTGGAGGGAACTCCCTCCAATAGGTCAAAATCCATCTGCATTGATGGATTGTTAATTGATGATGTTAATGATGATAGTAACTAACATTTATATAGTGTTTACTACGGGTCAGGCACTGTGCTTTAGTATGAGGAACAGTGACCTATTTCAACCCCTGGCCATATACATTTGACATTAGAGGAAGCTGCTTCCCAGAAGCAATTGCTAGAGGTTCTGAAGAATTAATACTGTGCTGTATGAAATAATGTTATTTTGCATTTAGGTTGCACACATCAAGTAAAAGCATTTCCTAAATTATGTTTGAATCAGAATTTTAAAGCAGGAAGAAAAATCTTAAGGCCCAGAGCAGTTAAATGACCTACTTCAGGTCACATATTTAGCTAGTAACAGAACTGAAAATACAACCTAGGTCTTCTGACACCCTGCCCAGTGCCACCTTGCCTCTTTTCCTTAGTGGGGTTTCACCATTAAAATATAGTGAGATAGAGGACACTAGCTAAATGACATCCCAAACAGGTCAGGTATAATTTGGGGTTAGGACCAGACCAGATAATTGGAAAAACAAGAAATGGAGAGTTGAATTATTAAGATACCACATTCTCCAGATAATCAACTCTCCCATTCACTTTGTTCCAAATAACTAATGGCCTTATCTCCACTAAAACGATAATTTTCATACTTATATTTATGTATCTCAGCAGTCAAAGCCATTTTGTTTTGTGTTGTAACATAAGACTGCTGTTGTTTAGTCATTTTCAGTTGTGTCTGACTCTTTATGACCCTATTTGGGGTTTTCTTGGCAAAGATACCGGAATGATTTGCCATTTCCTTCTCCAGCTCATTTTACAGATGGGGAAACTGAGGCAAACAGAGTTAGATGACTTGCCCAGGGTCACATAGCTAGTAAGTGTATGAGACTGGATTTGAACTCAGGTCTTCTTGACTTTAGGGACAGCAATCTACTATAGCACCACCTAGCTGCTTCAAGTATGACTAGGCTCAATCAAATTGTCTTCATATTAGGCCATAAACCTTAAAGGCTCCTGAAAGGCTAATTTTCTACTAAAAGAAATAATGGTCTCATTGATTACTTGGTCAATAAATATTTTTCATCATTTAGGATCTACAAAGATGCTAAAATTAAAATTAAAATCCCCTCCATAGTTTAATTTAGTTAGCACAATCTCAAGGAATTTTCGTATTTTTAAATGAAAAAACATGTTTTGGCTGCTTAGATAGAAGAATCTACCAAAGGACAAGCAACTAAGAGTAAGGTATTGACTGGATTAATATAGAGCTAGACAAGATATGTAGAATTAATGCCTCATTGGATCCTTTATAAATGTATTTCTTTGTAATGCAATAATACTGGTAGACATGTAATTCTGTTATGAGAATAATATTCCGAAAACAGTGGATTGTGAATGATTCATTGAAAGATAAGAACTGGAATGTAGGAGCCTTCATATCTAGGCATCTTCCTTGTTAATTCTTCATCAGAAACCAAAAGTAAAGTGATGCTATTTTGCTAAATTCTACCAATGAAGTAAGAAAACCAATCCATCAGTGCTTACACATAAAATTATTTGGCTGTATAGAAACAGTGAATGACATAAACATGATTGCTTTGTGAGTCTTTTGACTTTAGCCAGATTATTAAACACTGCCAGCACATAGAAACATTCTAAAGGAGCTTAGAGATGATCTCGACTACCACTATCAGAGAGCCAGGATCAGAATGGAACTTTTCCTAGGTCACCCAGCTAGTTAGAGGCAGAGCCAGAACTAACACAGGAGTGCCTTCATTCCTGTCCATTAGGTTGCAACATGCTGTTTGGTTGAAATTTATTATTATTACTACTATGTAGGAATCCAATAAACTTATAAATTATTATTACCCAGAAATCCAATAAGGGCAGTTAGGTAGTTCAGTGGATATAGCACTGGGCCTTCAGTCAGAAAGGCTAGAAAGACCATAGTTCAAATCCCGCTACAGATATTTACTAGCTGTATGATCCTGGTTAAGTCACTTAACCCTTTTTGCCTCAAGTCTCCTTATCTGTAAAATGAGCTGGAGAAAGAAATGGCAAACCACTCCAGTATCTTTGCCAAGGAAATCCTAGATGAGGTCATGAAGAGTCAAACTCGACTGGAACAACTCCTTGTTCTACAAGGAGACAGTTGTGTTTTTCCTCCCAAGGGGCAGCAGGAGCTAACAGCAAGAGGAAAGATGGTGGAGAAATAGGTTAAAAGGGCTGGAGATAGTGGGGCAACATGATGGAGCACGGCAGCCTACTCTCTACCAGAGTGTTGAGAGGCTTTGTCCACTGGAGCAGACCAGAAGTCAGTGACCATACAGGGAGGCAAACCCCAGATCTAGTCAGCTGGCAGGACACTCTCCCATTCCATTTCCCCCTTCCTCTACTACATCCTTTCAAATGGAGAATTAAGTCCAAAGCTTCTTGTTTTTCTTCTGTTTTCTTGTGGTTACAATAATGTGGAAAGCCTGCTTTCTCTAAATAAATGATGGGGTCAATTCCAAGTGTTCTCTGGGTATATCTTTAAGAGCCTGTCAAATATACAGGTGGTATAAGCTCAGGGAGGTTAGCTCACAGGACATAAATAGTTAGAACTCTCCCTTTCCAGCTTGGTGGCTTAGATGCCACCTGGGAGCACTTCAAATGATATTGGCTTTATTTATATTTTACTAATAACCTGATAAATCTCCTAACAAGGCAGAGACCCTTGAAAATGGCTTTTATTTCCTGCCTCTGGATATAAATGAGACTATTGTGTTGTAATCCCAGTGAGCAGCCCCTGGGGCTAAGTTCTTTTCTGTTCCAGTCCCATGTAAGGGAAAGGGGGCAAACAGAGGAGGAGGCATTGGCAGAAAGGCCCTGCCCTCATGTCCTGAGCAGCCCTGGTGGACAAAGATAAACATGATTTGGGAGGATCTTGTCTCCACCTTTTTCCTGGAAGGCTGGGGAGTGAGAAGAGCCCAGCCAGTCAAAAACAGACTTTAAAATACTAGCATAACTACCTGAAAATAGCTAAAAGGAAAACAGCAGTCTTTGACTTGGAATCTCTATCTGGTTGGATAGAAGGGGGAAAAGGAAGGAAAGGGAGACAGGGAAGGAGTGTCATCACAAATTTCCTGGATTTTAAAGTCAACAATAGTTCATTCATATTTGGGGTTGCCTCCCCACCTGATCACTGCTGTCCTGCCTCATCCTGATGGAAGGTGCCTCTGCCACCTTGGTAGACCCTTTGCATGCTCAATCCCATCACGCTGAGACTGAGTGCCCTCTCGGTCACTTCTCTCTCACCTCTCCATTCTCTTTCAACTGCTGTGGGGGGGGGGGGCGTGAAGCACAGCTGTTTCCCTTCTACTTCTGTTCATTCTCTCCAGGCCTCAGTCACCCAAAACTTCATGGGTTTGCCTGAATTTAACATCCCTTCAAATTCCATAATAATTCCTTTGGTCTTTTATTTTTTTTTTTAATTCAGGGTAAGAAGACTGCTCATTAAGCAGCAATGCAAATCCTAAGATGTTTGGCTATTGTTCCAACTATTTGCGGCCTGAGGTCTTTCCCACACAGGTTGGGGTGCTACATCGAAACCTTGCTTAGGTAATGTGGCCACACATGAATGTAATCCTTTAAGATCTCTCTTTGTCTTTTCCATGTACACTAAAGCCAGCTCTAAGCAAACTTTCCTCAAGTACATCCATTTCCCTATGTCTCTTTGTCCTTTGAAGCAGTCACCAGGTTGCATCCACATTCGTTGGGAGGAAACATGTAAAGATGCTTGGAAAGAGTTTTCACAACTGCATTACTATAAGAAATCTTGGCACAAGACCCAATGAAATCTAGCCACTCTAAGACCACTTACAGATGAAACTGGAATCAGATAGACAAAAAGTAGAATAGAGTTGCCAGCATATCTCTGATCTTTAGAGATTATAAATGGGCCCAAAATTTAAAAAGTGGAAGACAAGGGGTTGAATGACATTTGGAAAATTGTGCAGAAAATGTATCGTTCCCAAATTTCACCCAGAAACAAAGACCCATCTTTTTTTTTTTTAACACCAAAATTTTTCTGGTGATATTATATAATTGTGACTCATGCAACACTATAATCTCTGAAGAATTAAAACTGTGGATCAACCAAAAGGATGTTCTTAGGGCATAAATGGGCTGTAGAATGTTGCAAATGATGACTCACATGCAAGACCTGGCATAAAATGTTTCCCCCATGAAAGAGGTTCTCAAGAGGAAGTGGACTGGTCATACAGTTAAAGAAAGATACATCAGAAGGACTGCCCTAGTGTTACCATAGTGCCCACAATAAAAGACTCAGAGGGAGGCCACCAGTGCTTTGGGAATTATTGTTTAAAGGACTTATGGGAGCATATGGTCACCCAGGATGAGAAGGTATGAATGTATGGCCATTTGCATTGTAGAAGGAATGCCTGGTTTAATGAGATCATGGAAATGATGAACCATTAAAGTAAATACAAGATAGTGCAACAGTGATGATATAGATGAGCATTTAATAATTTATACAATTTTCCATTTTTCGTAATAATGGGGAACAGGGACACCATGGTTGAATTAAATCCAGTATGATCCCAAATTACAACTTTAAAAATTTTTAAATGTTTTTATTGACAGATTTTTTTGGTTTGTCTTTACACAGGATCACAGACCTAGAACTGGAACTCAAAGTCCTTTCAAAGATTTAGTACAACCCCCTAATTTTACAGATGTGGAAAGTGAGGCCAGTGAGTAGTGACTCACTCAAATCACACAGGTTGAAAGCATCAGACATAGGATTTAAACCTAAGTTCTTTGACTCCAGAATTACACTCTTTCCCCTACAGCAGAAGAGATAATACCTGACCATCATTCAAACAAAATCTCCCCAAAGTACATTCCTTCAAGCCAAGCAAAGTCAGCTAAATAGACCATGGGTTCTTAAGGGTTTTTTTTTTGTGTGTTATGGATACCTTTACCAGTCTGGTGAAGTCCTCCTTAGAATAATGTTATAAAATATATAAAATAAAATACATGGGATGACAAAGGAAACTAATTATGTTAAGATTCAGTCATTAAAATTTTTTTAAATATATTTTTTTAAAATTTACAGACCCCATGTTAAGAATTCATGTTGGACTAGTCTTAATCTAGAGCAAATACAGTAGAATAACATCTGACATGAAGGTTAAATTCTAAAGTTATTGCATAAAAATTGAATTTACTCCCTGCATGTACTTTCAAAATGCTATATCTTGTGCATAGTTAGGCATGCTGTCACTGTAATATCCTTCCAGGTGACACTCTAAATAGTTCCATATCTACTGCATATGCTGTTAAAGTACATTTGCTTTAATTCGGTTTCAATAATACCAAAGGTTGGTTACCTAGACACTTGGAAAATCACTCTTGTTTTAAAGAGCTGATGCTCACATGTATACTATAGGGTTACAGATTTTAGATTTGCCCTCGCTGATCTTTGCAAAGGACTGCAAAGAATTTGGGCCCAGGAGAGGAATGTAACATAAGTTCCAAAGCCCGTTTGTATGGGATTCTCTTCTTTTTGGTGGAGATCAATGCCCAGTGCCTGCATGAGGGGCAATGCAGAGTTAACAAAAGAGAGAAGAAAATTCCAGGCTCTACAGATCGCTTTAGTATCTTCAGGTTTCTTCAGTCTCTTTGGGCTTTGAGCACTTCTGACTTCCAGCTTTCAGAGAGAAGATGGATGATACCAACATTATTTCAGGTTGTTGAAGGGAAATTAAGACTCTGGGAAGAAATTCACATGAGAGGAGCTGGCAGTCTCCATCATGTCTCTATCCCTAGTTTTGCTACACCAGAAATTTTGGGGGACTTTCCACTTGGGTGAGATTTAGGACTTTTCTCTTGTGTGAGCTGAGTTACCTGGCTCCCAGTGTGGTGTTCCTTTACTGTTTGTTAACTGGTTTTTATTCTCCTAAGTTGACTTTCTCTGATTTCTGTTTTGCTTTTGACTTATATTTCTTTGTATAAATGTACTTCTTTGCTAAAAACTTTTTTGATTGTGCTCAAAATTACCCTTGAAAATCCTTTAAATCCACCCCAAAGTATCATACAGTATCTTTAGTCAGTTATAGCTGGAAAGGAGCTATGGTCTCTTTAAAAAAAAAAGGAAGTCTATATCAGTGAGCTGATGAATCTGAAGTGGTTGCTATGGAGACTATCAAAGTAAATTTATACTTCACTATACCCAGCTAAGCTATTGATCAGGAGAAAGGCAAAACTGAGAATGCTACTCATATAAAAGGAAAGAAAAAGGTATAGTCTTAGCTGACAAGAAAATAAGTGATTGGTGGGGGGGGATGTCTTAAAAGAATCTCTTATGTAAAGGTGATATGTTGGAGGACGGTTACATAAACTTATCACTGTTGTTTCTTCTTCCTGCTTCTCAGGGCAAGAGAAGAAACACAGAATACAGTAGAGACAGTCTGGAAGTCAGAGATGCTAGGAAGGTCAACTAAAGCTGTCCCTCTCATTAGCTCTCCCAACCTGAGCCAAATCAGTAGACTGTGGACATGATGAAGAGGAGATTCTAGAATCACATACAGCTCTCGGAGATGCTCACACTGTAAGAGTCATGTGGGGATAAAGACCAACTCAAGGGACAGTGCATTCATATCCTCCATCTCATACCCACTAGAAGGGAAATGGAGCGGCAGGTGGAATAGCCCACACTAATGAAATCTCTGTCTGTCTCTCTCTGTCTCTCCCTTCTCTCTCTCTCTCTCTCTCTCTTTCTCTCTCTCGCTCGCTCTCTCTCCCCCCACCCCGTCTCCTTCTCCCTCTTTTCTGTGTCTTTCTTTCCTCTCTGTCTCTCTTCTCTTTCTCTGTCTCTCTAAACACACACACACACACACACACACACACACACACACACACACACACACCCCTTCTCCCTCCCACTTTCTCACTTCCCCTCTCTCTCTTTCTCCTGCTACATAGAAATTAAATACATATAGGATGTAGCTCCATTATTATACCATGTGCCACTTTGGTAGTTTGCTCTTCATTAATATAAAGGAAGGATGTAAGCTTTAAATTTGACAATTTGGTCCCCACATTGTCTGCCAAAACACAAATTCAAAAATTAGATTTAATTTTACTCAGTATTAAAGCCAAGTAGATAACTTACCATTTGTATCTCTACTTTCCTTTCTTTCCTTCCACAGAGATGCAAAATAAACATTGCAAGACAGCTAACAGAAAAGAAGGGTGGGTGGAAGGAAGGTATTTAATTTGAGAGCCCAATAGTAATTCAGATGAGCTGCAGGAGGAGGTTGCAGAGGATGGATCCATTATCAAGTTTAGCATAGGACAAGAACTTAATAACCATGTGGGTTTATTATTTCTGTCCCCCTAGTCACATGAACATCTATAATGCCAAGTGACATTCACTTGACAGTATGGTTTCAGGCCAACACATGCTCCAAGTGACTAAAAGATCTCCATATGATGTTGACATCTAGGGGTGAAGTAGTGGCATTAGGTAATAAGAACTTATTGTTGTTGTTATGATCATAGAGTAAGAATGAGAAGGGGAGAGAGAAAATAGTTTGCAAGGTAGATCATTTTTGGTTGTTGGAACCAAGCCTAAATCCAAGGGTAAGAAGCTCAGATTTCAGATGCAGTATTAGTATGGAAACTGACAACCTGCTTAGGCTTTTACTTCCAAATATCCAAATTAGGAAGAATGATTTTAGCCTATTTAAAAACCAATTTAAAATTTAAAAAAATTTTAACCAATTAAAATTTAACAATTCAAATTATGACAGCAAATAAAAATGTTTCACAAATGGCTATCAGATAAGTTAATGATTGATAAAAACATTCTCTTGTGCCTCTCCTTTACCATTCTCAACCTGTGAATCTTCATCCCTAGGTAACTTTCATCATCCAACATCTCTCCTCTGCTCCATGGTTGCTAAGTATTTGTTGAAGAAAGAATGGAATTGATCTGGCATGCAATTTCAGCTGAACTGTTTTTTTTCTGCTTCACCCTTATCAACTCTTTCTCAATCAATCAACAAACTTTTATTAAGTACTATATGTGTGTGTGTTTACATATATATTTATATATGTTTGGCACTGTACAAAGGGATGTGAAGAAAAAGAAAAACCTAAAATGGTCACTGCCCTCAAGGAGCTTACAATCTAATAGGGGAGCTAATATGTCCACAAGTATACAACATATCCACAATATATGAAGTCCTCAAGATATATTCAAAATAGATAGTAGGTAACATTGAAGCAGCAGCTAGGAGTCAGAAAAACTTCATGCAGAAGGTATTATTTGAGCTAAATCTTGAAGGAGGTCAGGATTTTAAGGGGTAGGAATGAGGAGTGAGCATATTCCAAGTATGGAAGGACAGACAGTACAAAGGCATAGTGATGGAATGTTACACATGAGAAGGAGTTAGTAGGACAATATGACTAAACTATGGAGTGTGAAAATGGAGGAATAAAATGTAAGAAGACTGAAAAGGCAGGAAAGGGTCAGGCTGTAAAGATCTTTAAATGCCAAACAGAGGAGATTATGTGTGATCCTGGAAGTAATCAGGAGGCACTAGAGTTTATTTAAGGAGAAAGGGATAAACATGGTCAGACCTGAACTTTCTCCATAAAATCAATCCTCCCAATTTTTTTCCTCCTCTTATCCCCAACTGCATAACATAGTCTGATTCTTATAGCAGATGGTGTTACTTTCTTCTTCACTTAGATAGTGAGGTCATTCAGCAGGAGTCCTTCAGTCCCCCATCCTCCATTTCTCATGACTTCTTAGCCTCATCACTTACTATCATATTTCTCCATGGTCACGGAACAAAAAGAGCAATTCCTACCTAACTAAACTGAATTCCATTTATACCTTGGATCCCATTCCCTTCTGCCTTCTTCATAGGCTTGCAGCTGCAATCATCCCCTCTCTCATTTATGTTCAATCTCTTCCTTGCCAGTGGCCCTTCCATATGTGGTATAATGGATAGAGGGTTGGTGTTGGGGTCAGTAAAACCTGTGTTCAAATTCTCCTCAGACACTAGTTGCATGAACCTGGACAAGTCACTTATTCTCTCAACCTTTATTTCCTCAACTGTAAAATAGGGGAACTGAATATAATGACCTCTAAGTTCCCTTCCACCTCTAAATGTATGATCCTATGACCTGCCTGGAGAATACTAAGGTCTCTTTGGGGCCTTCTGTCATGTTCAACTTTTGTACCATATTTTTCCCCCTTTCTAGCTAAACTTCTTGGAAAAAATAAATGATAGAAATGGAAAGAATGATGTACTTGTAGTCAAGACACTTGCCTTCCAATCCAGATTCTGAAACTTATTAGCTATGTGACTTTAAATAAATCACTTAATCACTTTCAGGCTGTTTCCTCATCAATAAAAAGGGAATAAAATAATAATACCAGCAAACTCCCTACTTCATAGTATTCTTGTATCAAATAAAGTATTGAATGTAAAATACTTGGTGAGTCTTAATAGTAATTAATACTATTATTAGTAATTATTAGTCATAATTAGTGATTAATACTAACAATATTAGTAATAATAGCAATAATAATACTAATAATGAAAAGGCAATATGGAGTAGTGAGTAGAGAACTGGCTGGCCTTGAAGTCAAGTCCTGGGTTCAAGGCCTGCATCTAACACATAATGACTGTATGACTCTGGGCAAGTCACTTAACCTCTTACTGCCCTAGGTACCCCTCTAAGACTATAAGAGGCAGAGCAAGAAGTAATCTGCATTGATAGAGGGATTCCATCACTGGGAGTTTCCTAACAAATTGCAGACCCATTAAAAAGAATAATAGTTGTTATTAGTGACAACTTGATGCCCCTTCTCACTGCCTCCTTGCAATTTGTCTCCTGTCTTCTCTTGCTACTAAAACTATTCTCTCAAACATAGGTAACCAATAGCTTCTTAATTGCCAAACCCATTGCCATTTTTTTTTCAGACCTTGATTTCCACACCTCAGAAGCACTTGAACCTGTTGACTATCTCCCCCTACTTTTTAACTTGGTTTCTGAGAGACCCCCACTTCCTGACTCTTCTACCCCTTTTTAATATACAATCTGTCTCCTTCACTAGCTTCTCATTCTCTTCCTGGATGTTCTCCAAGGCTCTGTGTATGCTCCTCTATCTTTTTTTCAGTCTTCACTCCTTTGAAGCCTCATTCTCTCCCAGCATTTCAGCTTCTACCTCTATGCAGATGACACCAATATTTACTGTCTTTCTTCTGAGCTCCAGGCCAACATCTCTAAATTCATACAAGATATTCCCATGTGTCTTAGTTCTGGAAACTCACACTCATTATATACGAGGCTGAACCCATATGTCCTGTTCCCCTTGTCCCAATTTGCCCCTTCTTCTAAATGCACGATTTTTGTGTGGAGCACCACCATTCCCCCAGTCTCCCATGTTTATAACTTTTCCTTCTCCTTCTTTTCTTGTATTTAGCCATCAATTAAACTGTTGATTCTACTTCTTCAACATCTTTCATGTCTGACCCTTTTCTACCCACTACTACCACTGGCACAGACCCTGCCTCCCACCCCTCAAGACTATGGAAATAGCCTGCTTACAGGTTTTCTTGCCTCTGTTCTCTCCTCCAATCCATCCTTCATAACTCTAACAGAACAATTTCTCTTATTCTCAGAAATCTTCTATTTCAGGGGCAGCTAGGTGGTGAAGTGAGTAGAGCACTAACCCTGGAGTCAGGAGAACCTGAGTTCAAATCCGGTCTCAGACACTTAACACAAAACTAGCCCTGTGATCTTGGGCAAGTCACTTAAACCCAATTGTCTTACTTTCTTCCCTCCAAAAAAAAGGAAAAAAAGAAAGAGAAAGGAAGAAAGAGAGAGAAAGAAAGGAAGGAAGGAAAGAAGAAAGGAAAAAAGGAAGGAAGAAAGAGAGAGAGAAAGAAAAAAAGATCTTCTATTTCAGTGCAAAAAAAATATGTAATGGCTCCCTGAAGAAAGTCCAAACTCTTCTGCCTTGCATTCCAGACCCTCCCAGATCTGGCATCCTCCTCTCTTCCCAGACATATCATATTCTTGCCTTTCGTGTTTCCTGTACTCTAGTCAAAGTGAACTATGTTGTTCTTCAGGTCACTTCAGTCATGTCCAATTCTTCATGACCTTTTTTGGTGTTTTCTTGACAAAGATACTGGAGAGGTTTGCCATTTTCTTCTCCAGGTCATTTTTACAAATGAGTAAACTGAGGTAAGCAGGGTTGAGTGACATGCCCAGGGTCACACAGCTAGGAAGTGTCTGAAGTCAGATTTGAATCCAGGTCTTCATGACTCGAAGTCTGACCCTCTATCTGTTGTGTTGCCTAGCTGCCCCAAAGTGGACTATACTACCATCACCCAAAGTTTGACTTTGAGGATGCACCACTTAAAAGGCATGCAGCTCTGCAGTAGAAGCGGAAACAACTATGAAGCTACTCATAATTGTTAATTAGTTAAATAAGAGTTAAGGCACATTGGCCTGTCTTATCCGCTATAAGCATCCTTTCTCTGTGTTCTTTCACTAATTGAGGCAAACACGGGCTTCCAAATTTCCTCAGCTCTCAGATCATGGGCTTCCCATGCCCAGGTTGCTAGGTTCCATACCTAGATCCATTCTCACCCCCACTGATTCGGTCCCACCAAATATGATCTCTTCCTCTGGTTCAGACTCTTCCTCATCACTTAATTCTGCCAAAGACAGAGCAAACCTTTAAAGATAAAGTAAAACTTTGAAAAAGCATCCAGTGCATGCCTTGATGCTGATAATGGTGCTTGGCATCAGGCCCCTAGTGTGTGTGAGAGAAGTAGAATGTAAACATCTCGATATCAGGGGTCATTTTGCTTTGTCTTTGAATCCCCAATGATGCTATCACAAAGTAAACAATTCATAAATGTTTGTTGAAGTAGAGAACCTACTGAAACCTGAAACCTGGGTGTGGAAACCCCAGCAGGCTATGGATCTGAGAGCTGAGGAACTCTGGGAGTTTGTGTTTGCCTCTAGAAAAGATAGCTTGAGCCTTGATTAGTGAAAGCACACAGAGAAGTGGTGCTACAGTGGGAGAGACAGGGGCGGCAGCCTCTCAGCTCCTATGCTTCAAACCTTGAACCCATGTGTGAGTTCTGGAATCTAGCACCCCCCCCCCACATAGCTGTATCAGCTTTAAGGGACCATGGATAAGAGGATTCTATCAGTTGCCATATATGTAACATAAGGCCCAACAGTCTTCACATGGGAGAATAAAATGCCTGGTGTTGGTGGGAGGAAGGGCGGGTCCATAACCTGGAGTTCAGGTGAGACTGAGAACAGTGGTACAGGGAGATGGGTTATAGCATCTCTACATACACCATACTCTTCTGTCTGTGCTTTTGCTTGAAGTTTTTCCCCATGCCTAAAGTATCTCCATCTCCCACTTTACCTGAATTCCTACTCATCCTTTACATGACAACTCAAAAGCTGTCTTCCAAGTTTCCAAGAAGACTTCTTAGTTTCCATTGTAGATAGTGACCTACCTTCTCCCTCAGGCTGCAAATAGTTCTTTGTTTGGTAACTCTTGACACCTACTATGTTGTAACACCTTAATGTAAATTAGAGTAATCTGTAATTGTATGAACACAATCCTACATTTTTCCTCCCTGGCATCTCTCTGTAGGAGTAAGTGAGGACCCAGCAGTTCACTAATTGTAGCAAAACTCTTTTAAAATTGTGATGAGAAACACACATTTCTAGAGCTCCTTGGCACTCATCAACTCTGGGACCTTGCCTTATCTAAACTTTGTGTGGAGAGGCAGAGCCAAGATGGCAGAGTACAGGCAGCAACCCAGCTGAACTCTCCCAACATTCCCCTCCAACATTTTTAAAATAACTTCTCAGATCAAACTGTGGAGCAGCAGAGCCAACAAAAAGTTGGAGTGAGACATTTTTCCAGTCTAAGACAACTTAGGCAGTTAGTAGAAGAAGTCTGTGACACTGAGGTTGGGGCCAACCCAGCACAAGGCAGCAGTAAAAGCTGAGGGCCTTGGAGATGGCTATAGTGTCAGCAGTAGCTTTGGGGGCTCTTAGTCCAGAGATGATTGGACAACTGGTAAGAAGAATATTACCAGGGACCCTTTGATAGCTGACTGGGTGCAGCTAGTGCTTATTGGCAACTCTGTCGCCCATTTGTAGTTGTGGGTTGCAGTCCCAAAGCAAAGAGGAGAGTTTGTGGATGGTCACAAAGGTTCAGCGGTTTGTCATAGTTCCAAGGCAAAGAGAAGCACACTGGTGGTTGTGGCTGCAGGAGAAGGGGACCTTGCCACAGTTCCAGGGCCAACAGAAATGCTAGCCCTTGTGGCTTCAGGGAGACAGAAGCCCTTCCTTGGTAAAGACCAGAGAACAAACTAAGAGAGCAGTAACCACAGCTCTCCCTGGATCACGTCACCTTGGAAGCACTGAAAATGTACAGATCCCCAAAATTAGCTCTGAAAATAGCAGCACAAAAAAAGCCTAAAGTTTGGGACAGTGCCTCCCCAATCCAAGGTAAGCAGAGCCAAACTTTAATGTAAATTTCAAAGTCAAGAAATAGGCTAGGAAAAATGAGTAAATAACAACAATAACAACAACAACAACAACAACAACAACAAAAAGAACTTGACCATAAAAAGCAACTCTTTTAAAATTGTGGCTTTTGTCCTGCCACTGGACTTTGATGACTTTGGGAGAAAGAGTGAAGCTGACAACTTTGTGCAACTCTGTCAAACTTAAATCCAATTCACCTACAAGTCAAGAAATCACCCATGATGTCACTAGATTTCTTTGGAAAATGAAGGACAAACAACAACAACTACAATGGCAGGGAAGACTAAGACATAAACTGAAAAGAATACAACAGTGTGAAAATAGCTACAGCCAAAGCCTCAAAGAAAAATGCTAATTGGATCCAAGCCCAACAAGAATTCCTGGAAGAGTTAAAGGAAGAGATTAAAGTGGTAGAGTAAAAATTTGGGGAAAGAAATGAGAGCAATGCAAGGAAATTATGAAAAGAGAATGATTTGCTTAAAAGGCACAAAAAATACTGAAGAAAATAACACCTTAAAACACAGAATTAGACAACGGTAAAAGAGACTCAAAAATTCGCTGAAGAAAAGTACTACATAAAAAACAGAATAGGCTGAATGGAAAAGGAGATGCAAAAGCTCACTGGTGAAAATGATTCCTTAAAAATTTGAATTGAGCAAGTGGAAGCCGATGATTATATGAGAGGTGAATGAACAATAAAAAAATTCAGGAGAATGAAAAATAGAAGAAAATATGAAATATCTCATTGGAAAAACAAGAAACATGGAAAATAGATCAAGGAGAAATAATTTAAGAATTATTGAATTGACTGAAAGTCATGATAAGAAAAGATCCTGGGGCGGCTAGGTGGCGCAGTGAGTAAGAGCGCCGGCCTCTGAGTTGGGATGACCCGAGATCAGATCCGGCCTCAGAAAATGAGCACCCACGCATAAATAATGACTAGCCGTGTAACCTTGAGCAAGTTATTTAACCCTTGCTTAAAAAAAAAAAAAAACGAAAAGATCCTGGACTTTATATTTCAAGAAATTATAAAGAAAAACTGCCCCAAATATCTGAGTTCTGGAGGCTAAAATAGAAATTGAAAGAATCTACCAATAACTTTCTTAAAGGGATCACATAATGGAAACTCTCAGGAATATTATAGCCAGATTCCAGCGTTCTCATATCAAAGAGAAAATACTGTAAGCAGTCAAATGTAAACAATTCAAATATTGTGGAGCCACACTCAGGATCACACAAGACTTAGCAGCTTCCATGTAAAGAAATGGAGGACTTGGAATATGATCATTCAGAAGGCAAAGGAGTTAGGATTACAACTAAGAATAACCAACAAAACAACATAATCCTTCAGGCAGGGGTGGGGGTTGGGCAAATGGATATTTAATGAGCCAGAAACATTCCTGATGAAAAGACCAGAGCTGAATAGAAAACTTGACATTCAAACAGAAGACTACAGAGAAACATAAAAAACTAAACATGAAAGAGTAATTACCAGGGACTCAATAAAATTAAACTGTTTACATTATTATATGGGAAGATGATACATGTAATTCCTAAGAACTTTATTATTATTAGGGCAGTTAGAAGGAGTCTACTTAGAGGACATACATGTGAGTCAATTATGTTGGGATGATCTCAAAAAAAATGAAGGGATGAAGGGGGAAAGGAGAGGTAAAATGAGGAAAATTTTCTTACATAAAAGTGGCAACCAGGGAATAGCTTTTATAGTGGAGGGAACATGGGTGGGGCGGCAGGTAATGGCTGAGCCTTACTCTCATTGGAATTGATTCAAAGAGGGCAGAATATGTATGTGTGTGTGTGTGTGTGTGTGTGTGTGTGTGTGTGTGTGTGTGTGTGTGTATACTCAGTTGGATATATAAATGCAATAAAAAAATAGGAGGAGGAGGGAATAAGATAAAGTAGGGGGAGGAGGATGATAAAAGGAAGAGAAAATTAAGGGAGAAGTGGTCAGAAGCAAAATAGATTTTTGGAGAGGGACAGGATAAAGAGAGAGACAGAGAGAGAGAAAGAGAGAGAGAGACAGAGAGAGAGAAAGAGAGAGAGACAGAGAGAGAGACAGACAGAGAGAGAGAGAGACAGAGAGAGAGAGAAGGATAAAAAGAAGAAAACAGGATGGAGGGAAATACATAGTAATCATAACTGTAAATATGAATGGAATGAACTCACCCACAAAATGAAAGTGGATAGCAAAATGGATTAGAAACCAGAATCTAACAATGTGTTGTATACAAGAGACATACTTGAAACAGAAAGACACACAGAAATAAAAATAAAAGACTGGAGAGAATCTATTATGCTTCAGTTGAAGTTAAAAAGGTAGAGGTAGCAATCATGATTTCAGATGAAGCAAAAGCAAAAATAGAACTAATTAAAAGAAATAATCAGGAAAACTGCTTTTTTCTAAAGGCATCATAGATAATGAAGTAATATAAAAATATTTAAAGCAAATTTCTCTGATGGCCTCATTTCTCAAATATATAGGAAGTTGAGTCAAATTATAAAAATAAGAGCCATTCTCCAGTTGATAAATGGTCAAAGGATATATACAGGCAGTTTTCAAAAAAAGAAACCAAATCTATCTATAGTCATACGAAAAAAATACTACAATCACTATTCATTAGAGAAAGTAAAATTAAAACAACTCTGACGTACCACCTCACAACTAACAGAAATGACAAATGCTGAGAGATGAGGGAAACTAGGTATGGTAATAAAAAGTTGTGAGCTAGTCTAACCATTCTGGAGGATAATTTGGAACTATGCCCCAAGTGCTATAAAACTGTGCATACCCTTTAATCCAGTAATACCACTACTAGTTCTGTAGCCCAAAGAGTTCCAAGGAAAAGGATATAAATGTACAAAAAATATTCATAGCAATTGTTTTTGTGGTAGCAATTGAGGGGATACTCATCAGTTGGAGAATGGTTGAGCAAGTTGTGGCATATGACTGTGATAGAGTACTATTATGTTATAAGAAATGATGGGGGGGTGATCTCAAAAAGAAATCATTGCAATATCTATATGAACAGCTGCAAAGTGAGAAGAACCAGGAGATTATTGTACATAGTAACAACAATGTTGTAATGATGATCAACTGTTAAAGACTTGGCTATTGTGATCCTTACAATGATCCAAGACAATTCCAAAGGATTCATGATGAAAAAATGCTATCCACCTTCAGAGAACTGATGAACTCTAAATGCAAATTGAAGCATAATTTGCTTGCTTCTTTTTTGTGTGGTTTAAAAATTTTTTTTTGCAACATTGCTAATATGTTTCACATGCTTTCACATGTATAATTGATTGCCTTATTAGCTGGTGGAGGAAGGGTGGGAGGAAGGGAGAGAATTTGGAACTCAAAATTTAAAAAGAAAATAATACTTACAATTACTCATAAATTTTAACAAAAAATTTAAATTTTGTGTGTTCCTTATCATCTAGTGTTATGGGGATGTAAATTTAAGATCTTCCCTGCCCCTAAGCGCTTTGATAGGCTTAAGTGCACCTGGAGCCTGTGGGGAGAGGCTTGGTTTTCCCTGAATGCTTTTTGATTGGGCAGTGGATCAAGAGGGTTGTTACATTGTCTGAGCCAGGAGAAGGCTATATAAACCCTGATATGAGGCTTTGTTTTGGGGCTCATTTTGAGAAGTGTTGTGTGATTTGACCAGAGGAGACTCTGGGCAGCCATTGAGCCCCCCAGCTTTGAAAACCCAGATGTTGATACTTCCCTCTCTGGTAACTGTGACTAGGTATGGATGTATATAATGGTCAGACAGTTGGAGGCCTGTCTGCTTGAAATGTTTCTCTGTCTTCTTGTAACTTCTGCTTGTAACTTCTGTCTGTATTCTCTGAAGTTCAGGGTGCTGACTTTTTCCCTAAATGATATGTTTGATTGATTAAAGCAAGATTGTTAACCCATTTTGAGTTGCTTTCCTTTAGAAAAGCAGATCTAAGAACCTGTGTTGGCACCCACCATGCTGGGGTGCTGGGGTGCTTGCTGCTACATCTAGTCAAGTGTTCTGTGCATAGTAGGCCCTTGACAAAAAGTAGTTTTCATCTATGACAGAAAAGGATATGGACATGAAGGGACCATGTCCAGGACTGGAGCCCATTGACGATGATACCGTAGCCAACTTCCTTGAAATGAGCTAGTTGCATTCCATAAGATGTGTACATCTTCTTAGCATGGTGTCTGGAACATAGTAGGTAATCAATAAATGCTTATTGACTGACTGCATCGCCATATAAGCTGCAGACACAAATGGAATGCTTTCTCTCCATATACACAACCATCAGTAATAGGCAAGAAAGAAGAAGCTCTTGCAGCTAAAAGACTAATTCTGATCAGAAGGAGGACCCCAGCTTCATGGATACTCTTCTCGTCACCCTTGCCATCTCAGCTATCAGTTCTGACTCCTGAAAGAGCCACAGAGCCTCAGGTCGGCCAAAGGGATTTTCCTTGGCTTCCCACAGCAGCCAAATTGCCAATTCTGACTGTGTATTACAGGTGAGAGGCAGAAAAATTTACAACTCAACTGTTTCGCACAGCAGTGCAATAAAAAAAGAAAATCAAGCCAACAAGCAAAAAAACCAAACCAAAACAAAAAGACACCCCCCAAAAGAACGAAGAAAAAAAATAAAGCCCCACCAACTCCTTTAGTACTACAGAAAATGTATTTATTTTTGGTAGGATGATACCAAATTAATGCAAGTTTGACGCATAGATAAAATACAGCATTTATCTATCTATCTATCTATCTATCTATATCCTTCAAAATGAAACTGACTTCTTCCTTTTCACTTCCACAGGAGGAGGTTTAGTAACCTAGCAATAGTAGTAAAACTCTCTTTAAAATCATGATAAGAAACATACATTTCTAGGACTTCTTGGCATTCATCAACTCTGGGACCTCCCAAATTTGTGATGTACCCCATATAATGCAGTACTGCTCAACCATGACAGAATACATGCTAATGGAATGTTACAGGCGAAATACGATGCATACAAGATGAATCTCAGCATGTTCTCCTTCTGTTTATTTTGGGTGAGGGTTTGATAATTTGATATTAAAATAGTGTTTTTATGATTTTAATGTGGCATGGTTGACAATGCAGAGTTCTATGATGAAAAGATAATTGCTATAACATTTAAAATGTTTAATTAAGGCACTTTAAAATAATAAAAATATTAAAACTTGCTTTTGCATTTTCGATTTAGCATAAACTTTAATAGTCATTCTTATTCAAATGACAAGCTGTAGAATGCTTGAATGTTATACCTACACCCATGAATGGTTTTGGGAAACTATGAAATGATATTAAATTTGAAGAATACAGCTTAGTGAAGGGAAAAAAAAACCTAATGACTTCACCAGAGAAATATTTATTGCACTATTGTATTACATTTGTTTGTATAATAATGGTCTCTGTGGGACCTAGTGAGATTGTTTTGATGGGTACATTTATTATATAGTTTGCAAGGGTCTGCACCTGAGGGATCTTGTTGAAAATGGTTCTATGATCCCAGACACAACGGGGAACTTCAGCCTCTCCCTGAGAGATTCTCTGGTAGACAGAGTCAATGCCCTTGCCAACGCAAGAGCATCACAACAGATGCTACAGAGAACAGAGGAAAGGTTTCCAATAAGCGTTAGCTCACCAAGGATATAGAGGAAACAGGATGAACCATATTGATCTGAACATATACGCTGTTGTTTTTCCAAATCTGATTTGTATAAAACCAGAATACTGGCGATAATCAGTTTTAAGTTTATAGATAAACATATATGCATATGTATATATGCATATGCTCACCTATATATGTATACACATATAACACATATATGTGCGTGTGGCATAGTATTATGCATACATATATACATAGATATATAATATGAAAATATAAGTGTGTATGTTTACATATATGTATGTATATATATGTGACTATATGTGTAGGTGTGTGTGTGTATATACACACACACACACACACACACACACACACATCTACATATATATTAGAAAGTTATTGGGAGGAACCTTAGAGTCTATCTTGTCCAACCCTCTCCTTTACAGATAAAGGAACATAGATTAAGTGATTTTCCCAAGGGTTCACAGAGACAATTTGCAATCCAGGTCCTCATTCTAAAGCCAGTGATTGATTTTATATGATTTCTGTGCATGTGCAAATATACATGTCTAAGTGTGTACATTCATGTAGTTTATATATACATATATAAACACATATATGTGTGCATGTGTGTGTGTGCATATATGTACATATGGCAGCTAGGTCATATAGTGGTTAGAATGTTGCACCTGAGGTCAGAAAGACCTGAGTCCTAATCCAGCCTCTGACATTTACTACCTGTGTGATCCTAGGCAAGTCACTTCACCTCTTTCTGACTTAGTTTCCTTATCTGTAAAATGGAGATTATAATGACACCTGCCTCCCAGGGTGGTTGCAATTATAAAGTGAAAGAATGTTTGTGAAGTCTTTGCAATCTTAAAACGCTCTAAAAACGCCAGCAATTATTGAGTGTTTCCTTCATGTTGTTCTCATCCTCGAGGTGCAATACACATTTGGGGACAGCTTATGTTTGGATCAGTTTGGCACTTCTCTCTGCAAAGTACAAATTTTAAGGAGGCTCAATTCCTCCTAGTCATCCCTTCATAGGTCACACACCGGGAACATCTGAGGGGACAGTCCTTATCTTAAAGGGGCTGCTTTGTGTACTGAGAATAAGGTCACACCCCGGGGTTGATTTCCAAGGCCTCAGCGCTGCTTCAAAGTTGAGAACAGTCTTAGGGTCTCTTCTCTGCTTCACAGCACCCCCTTCCCTCAAGAGGTTATATTCTGGGTATACGAAGTGCAGAGGAACCACTTCGAAGGAGAGCCCCTAAGAAGGCGGTATGCTAATTACACTCGTCTCAGCCTTCCCTGAAAACCCCAGAAGTCAAAGAATATCCAGTAATATTATGTGATCAACTGATTAAATGAATGAATGAAAGTACATTTACTAAGCTATGGCTCATGTTCCACCTATGCATCCTTGTGGTTCATAATGTCTTCTCTGACTTGTCACTTCTGGAGTTCCCATCTCCTTCCCCACCACCTCTGCTGACTATTTTTAAGTATTCAGTGAACTTGTTCTTTCTTTTATTTTAAAAAATATTTTATTTTTATTTATGGAATAAAACACGTATGAGACTTGGTCTCCATTCCTCTGTGATTAGAAAGTGGAGAAGATACATTTAATTTCCCAAAGACTCCCACTGAGGACTTGGAGTACTTCTCCATTTAGATGTAGTCATGAGAAGAGAAGAACTCTCAAAAGCCTTTGAAACCAAGGGAAGTCACCACCCTCAATATCTACTGCGTCCCTCTGTGCATTGAGAAATATGGGATATAAATCAGAGTGCCATTTGGTTAAAGTATCTTTTGCTCCTTTACTATTTCTAAAACTATGACAATAGCCTTCTAACTGAATTCTTTGTCTTAAGTCTTTCCTACTCTCACACAATGGCCAAAGTGAGTTTTCTTAAGCTCAGGACTGACCATGACACTCCCTTCTACTCCATGAACTCCAGTGACTCTGCATTGTCTGCACGATAAAATACATAATCTTCTGTTTGATTTTTAATTCACACAACCTGGCCCTATCCTATCTTTCAAGCCTCATTGTGATTCCCATATAGCCAAGTTACCTCCTCTCCCATATTCATCTCCCATCTTGAAGCTTTTTCACTGGCTGGCTTCCATGCTCACTCTACACTCTTCCTCACCTCCTCCCAGGAGTGTTCTAGAGCCAGCCTTAACTAGCTTGAAAGCAGATTGTTAAATTTTCAGTGTAATGATTCACACCACAAAAATTAGCAATTAGCCACTACAAATCAGGGCTTGATTTATTGTTTTATTGATTATCTAGACTTAATAAAGTATTAATAGTGAAGATTAAACTTTAAAACATATGTACATTCATTTCTTTTCCTAACCCCAGAGCCCAATTATTACACACAGAACACCTCTGCCTTTACTACATAGGATCCTTTTACCACATTCTTTTTTCAAATTTTATTTATTCTATTCTGAACTTAAGAAATAAAATAAGCATTTCCATAACATAGTAGAATAGAAAAAAAGATGATTGCTTCTTCCCCAATTCTCCCCACTGTTAATATCTTCTCTTTCTAACTAGCTTGTATTTTAGATCAGGACCATGAATAACTTGTACTTATTTTCATTTGTTTCACCATTAAAATGTAAGCTTCTTGTGGGACGTTCCTGGAATTTGTATTCCTTGCATCTAGCACACACAGTAGGTACTTAACACTGCTTGTTGGCTGATTAATGAAACAACTAATTGGCATTTCTATAATGCTTTATAGTTTATAAAGGGCTTTGACATGCATCATCTCATTGGATGACTATGGGCTATAAATGAGTAGTCTTTGCAGCCTCCAGAGGACTGCAAGATAATACTAGAACCAATCAATCCTTATCATGCTACCATGAAAAGGGGTACAACATGGTATGTGTCAAATATTATTAGATGTTTTCAAACCGGGGTGTTTTGTTCCTCAGCATTTGAATGTTCTGAATGCAGGTATCTAAGGGCAGTCAGTCATTACTACAAACTATAGTTAGAGAAGCTGCAAAAAAGGGGCATATTTGGACTATTGTACCCTTATTAATAGCTGTAGAAACAAGCACAGAGTTTAAATGAATGATTCTTCTAAGTCATACAGCAGATCTGTGATAGCAGTATGGGCCTGACCCACTGCACATGACTAAGAGGAAATGGTCAACCAGTGTGGTATAATATAAAGAAGGGCCCCTGGTCAAATATCTCCTTCACCAAAGTGTAAAAGTGGGTGAAATTCTACCAATAGATATTTATTTCTCTGAATTAATCATTATTTCTTCTAGATTTGCTATTTAAAAATGAAAATACCTCCTGAGAAGGTTATCACTAACCCCCTTGCTATGAACATGTTAAAGGATTTTTCTTGAGCCAGAATCATAGGATCAGATTGTAAGTTGGAAAGGACCTCAGAGCCCATCTTAGTTCAACTTCCTCATTTTACAGATGAGCAAACTGAGGTCAATGAAAGAGCAAAAACACAAAAAAAAAAAAAACGATAGGCCAATTTCCCTAATGAATTCTGTAGAATTTTTAAAGAGAATAAGACCAATAAAAATGAGGTGACATGTCCAAAGTCACGTAGGGCTAAAGTGGTAGAAACAGGATTTAAACCTATGTCCTTTGACCAAAAATCCAATACATTTTTTAATGTATCGTGCAATGGGGAGCAGGAGCGAGAGACGATGCTACATATCTGGAGGGTGAGAAGAAAAGAGAATTCTGGTAGACAGTGGGGACAAGGGTGCAAAACAGGGATTGAGTTGGTGCCAAAGGCAACTTTTGCCTCCTTCATGCTTTTCTGAGGGCTAGCTTTAGGGACAGTACAGTTATCAACACACGAAAGAAGACAAGGAGACAGGTACTTTGATAAATTAAGAAATTGCTTAAACTATCAAATTATGAACTTGATAATTTAAGAAATTAATAATATTCATTTATGGCATGATTGCATATGTATAACTCATGTCAAATTACTTACTGACACAGGAAGGATGAAGGGAAGGGAAGGAGAGAGAGAATTTGGAACTAAAATTTTAAAAAGAATGTTACAAATTGTTTTTTCATGCAAGTGGTAAAAATAAAATGTTTTCTAAAAAATAATATCCATTCATAGACCAAAACAATTAAACTATACAAAGGGAAAACTTGGGCTTGAACAATTGGGGCAAAAAACAACTATGAAACTCCCTGAGATTTTTTTAGTCCCTAGTCCTTAATATATATGTGTGTTTTACTAGCTATATGAACCTGGACAAGTCACTTAAAGACAAATCACTTGTTTGCCTCAGTTATTTCATCTATAATGAGCTAGAGATGGAAATGGCAAACCATTCTAGTATCTTTGCCAAGAAAACTCCAAATAGGGTCACAAAAAGTTGGACTGAAAAATGACTGAACAACTTTATCTCTGGGAGTGGCATAATGGAAACTCATCTATCAAAGCCTTTGGGCTGACTCTTCAGAACAGTGTTAACTGTTGTTGGATATCTAATGTGTTTCAGAAAAGTGAAAAGCAAAAAAGCCAAAAGCCAGAAACAAAAAAACCCTCCTTCACCATTTGGACTGCTATGTGGAATGAAGAGCTTTTCTCTGCAGGAAAAGCAGTGCCAAGCATCAGAAAGTGTCTTAACGCCCTTTCATACCATGGGTAAGCAAATCCGATCCTCTTCTCACATAGGAAGGGAAAAAATACACAGGATGTTTGTCAAGAGCTAAATAACAGAAAAGATATCTGCTGCATACCTTATTAGTCATTAAATCCCACCTCCTGCTGGTTGTTCACTCACAAAATTTTACCTTCTTTGTGAACTCCCCATGCTTTGGTGCTCTTTCCTCCCATCCATCATAATATCCAGTAGTTAGTATGGTCTCTGTAAATGGTAGCTGAATGAATTAATTTAATAAATACCTGGCAGATATTTATATATCTCACATATATGCTCACAATATTGCTCACAATAAATACCAGATGTTAGGCAACGGGAGGGGGGAAGGATGGGGATGGAAATGGGTAGAAAATTCCAACCTTGACTTAAAGGGCCTTACAGTCTAGCACACATTGAATTGTCTTTGGCATCCTTTTTATGAGAGAATCATGACACTTTTTTCATTCATGGCATAAACAAAAAAACAAAGATATAGTGAATATATGGGCAAATGCCATCCAACCAGCCATTTTAGCAGGCACTTCTCTGGAGAGTGTCACGAAGCTGCATGGCACATAAACCAGAGATTTGGCATGTGGCTTTCTACATGTGTTGGCAGATGTGTGAAAACATATAAACTCACACATGTGAACATTTCTTGTCTGTGCTTTGGATGCAGCTCAGGTATGACATACCACTCCATTGTATATGGCATATGTGACACAATTTGGCATCAATCTGCCTGCTGTCACACTGGCCTCATACTGTATCTCGCCTCCAGCTGAAAGAAAGTCAGGTCACGGTTCTTTGGATTATGTCACCATCCCTTACAAAACCCCTTGAAGGAGCAGCAGTAACCTCTCATACAAGTGCTCTCTATGAGCATCTGAAGAAATATGGTGGTGAATGGGATGTCATTCTTCCTTGTGACTATCCCTGAATTTTCCCAAGAAGGAGTGATAATGATAACTATTAAGCTGTTACTTTGATTACCCAAACTCCAACGGCAAGGACCCTTTCTATGTCTTTGGGTACTTATGTCTGTTTATTCCTTCCTTCATTTTTTCCCTTCATCTGATAATCCATTTGTGTACTTACAGCTAGGTCCCAAATAGTGGGTGTAATGGATCCCCTGAAGTGGTTACATGTGTTTGAATCCACATTATTCAAAGACATAATTATGAAAAATATAATAATTGACTCCAACCTGATGGAAATATTAATTTCAAATTTAAATAATGTGTCCACTTCAGGGGATGAATTATTTGTACTAATTGAGAACTGACTGTATTAGTTCATCCATTTACTTATTTTTTCATTATTTTTATTTTTTAAAATGTATTTAGTAGTTTATTTTCCCCAGTTACATGTAGAAACAAATTTTAGCATTAAAATTTTAAAACTTCAAGTTTCAAATTCTCTTCCATTCTCCCTGCCCACCTCCTCCTCATTGAGAAGGTAAGCTATTCAATATAGGTTATACATGTGTAGTTATGAAAAGCATTTCCATAGTAGACATATTGTGAAAGATAACATAGACGAAAGCAACCTCAAGAAACATAAAGTTAAAAAAAGTATGCTTCAATCTGTATTCAAACACCATCAGTTCTTTGTCTGGGGATGAATAGAATTTTTCATCATATATCCTTCAGAG
Organism: Gymnobelideus leadbeateri; assembly: GCA_011680675.1. Lineage (NCBI taxonomy): Eukaryota > Metazoa > Chordata > Mammalia > Diprotodontia > Petauridae > Gymnobelideus > Gymnobelideus leadbeateri. The sequence continues at coordinate 781,692 of WOXC01007599.1, forward strand.
TTGTCTTGGACCATTGCACTGCTGAGAACAGCTAAATCTTTCACAGCTAAGCATTGCACAATATTGCAGTTACTTTGTATACAGTACATCTCCCTTTGCATCAGCTCATGTAAGTTTCCAGATTTTTCTCAGAACATCCTGTTTATCATTTCTTATAGCACAATACTATTCCATTATAACCACATACCATGGTTTGTTCCACCATTCCCCAATTTATGGGCCTCTCCTCAATTTCCAATTTTTTGCCACCAGAAAAGAACTGCTACAAATATTTTTGTATATATAGCTCCTTTTCCTTTTTGTTTTTTTTTTTTTTTTAATCTCTTTTGGGATATGGACCTAGTAGTTGTATTGCTAGGTCAAAGAGTATGCATGGTTGTTTTTGTTTTTTTTTTGGAGGGCAAATGGGGGTAAGTAACTTGCCCAAGGTCACACGGCTAGGTTTTTTTGTTGTTGTTGTTTGTGTGTGCATTAAGTGTCTGAGGCCGGATCTGAACTCAGGTCCTTCTGACTCCAGGGCCGATGCTCTACTCACTGCACCACTTAGCCACCCCGTATGCATAGTTTTATAACCCTTTGGGCATAGTTCCAAAATGCTCTACAGAATGGTTGAATGAGTTCACAACTACACCAATAGTACATTAATGTCTCATTTTTTCCTCTTCCCCTCCAACATTTGTCGTTTTCCTTTTCTGTCCTATTTGACAATTTAATAGGTATGAGGTAGTACCTCAGAATTGTTCTAATTTACATTTCTCCAATCAATTGTGAGTTCAACTATTTTTTTCATGTAACTATAGCTTTGATTACTTCATCTGAAAACTTCATATCTTTTGATCATTTATCAATTGGGGAATGGCCCTTATTTTTATAAATTTAGCTCAGTTCTCTATGTTTAAAAAAAGAGACTTTTATCAAAGAAACTTGCTTCAAATTTTTTTTTTAACAATTACTATTGCTAACTGTATCTCCCTCCATCCTATTCCCCCTGCCCTGTTTATTCTATTCTCTCTCTCCTTTCACCCTGTCCTTCCTCAAGAGTGTTTTCCTTCTAACTATCCCATCCTCTAATCTGCCCTGCGTTTTCTCACTCCCCACTCCCCCTTCTCTTGTCTTCTTTTCCTCTTACTTCCCTGTAGGATAAGATAGATTTCTATGCCCAATTGAATGTGTATGTTGTTCCCTTTTTGAGCTAATTCCTATGGGAGTAAGGTTCACTAACTCCCCCTCACCTCCCTCCTCTTCCCCTCCACTCTAAAGGTTTATTTGCCTCTTACATGTGAGATAATTTACCCCCATTCTACCTCTCCTTTTCCCTTTCTCGAAGTACATTTCTCTCTCACCCCTTAAATTTTTTTTAGATACCATGCCTTTATATTCAACTCACACCTGTGTCCTCCTTTTAACTGCCCTGATAACAAAAAGTTCTTATGTATTACATACCTACATCTTCCCATGTAGGATTGTTAACTTTATTAAGGTCCTTATGATTTCCCTTTCCTGTTTACCTTTTCATGCTTCTCTTGAGTCTTACATTTGAAAGTCAAATTTTCTTTTCAATTCTGTTCTTTTCATCAAGAATGCTTGAAAGCCCTCTATTTCATTAAATTTCCATTAGTCCCCTGAAGGATTATACTCAGTTTTGCTGGGTAGGTGATTCTTGGTTGTAATTCTAGCTCCTTTGCTCTCTGAAATATCATATTCCAAGCTCTCTCAACATTTAATGTAGAAGCTGCTAAATCTTGTGTTATCCTGACTGTGGCTCCACACTATTTGAATTGTTTTTTCTGGTTACTTGCAATATTTTTTCCCTAACCTGGGACTTCTGGAATTTGGCTATAATATTCCTGAGAGTTGGGTACCTCTTGCAGGAAATGATTGATGGATTATTTCAATTTCTATTTTTACCCTCTGGTTTCAGAATATCAGGATAGTTTTCATTGATAATTTCTTGAAAGATGATGTCTAGGCTCTTTTTTTGATCATGGCTTTTAGATAGTCCAATAATTTAAAATTATCTCTGCTGGGTCTATTTTCCCAGTCAGTTGTTTTTCCAATGAGATATTTCACATTGTCTTCTATGTTTTTCAGTCTTTTGGTTTTGTTTTATTGTTTCTTGGGGTATCATAAAGTCATTAGCTTCCACTTGCTCAATTCTAATTTTTAAGGAATTTTTTTGTTTAGTGAGTTTTGTATCTCCTTTTTCATTTGACCAATTCTATGTTTTAAGGAGGTTTTTTTCTTCAAAAAATTTTTGTGCCTCTTTTTCCATTTGCCAAATTCTGCTTTTTAAGACATTCTTCTCCTCATTGGCTTTTTTTGGTACCTCTTTTATCATTTGGTCTAGTCTACTTTTTAAAGTGTTATTTTCCTCAGTATTTTTGGTGTCTCCTTTGCCAAGTTGTTGACTCATTTTTCATGATGTTCTTGCATCATTCTCATTTCTCTTTCCAATTTTTCCTCTACCTCTCTTACTTGACTTTCAAAATCCTTTTTTGAGCTCTTCTATGACCTCTTTTAAGACTTCTACGGCCAATTCATAGTTTTCCTTGGAGGCTTTGGATGTAGGAGCTCTGATTTTGTTATCTTCTTATGAGTGTGTGTTTTGAGTTTCCTTGTCACCATGGCAACTTTCTATGGTCAGAATTTTTTTCTCTTGTTTGCTCATTTTCCCAGCCTATTTTTTGACTTGTTAAAGTGAGGCTCTGCTTTCAGGGTGGAGGGAGAACTTTCCCAAGCATCAAGGGTTTTTAACAGCTGTTTTCAGAGACACTCCTAGGGACCTCTAAGTTTTTAGTTCTTCCAAGGTGGTATGATGTGAGGAGAGGTGTGTTTACTACTCTCCTGGCCTGTGCTCTGATCAGTGAGCAACCACAAGCACTCTTTTCTACCCTGGAACTGTGAGTAGGGTCCCTGCTCCACTGCAGCCACTAGCTCTAGTGTGCTAGTACTCAGGACTGGGACCTGGATTCAAGTAGGAGCAAAACAACAGTCCTTCTCCCAGAGCCTGCTAAAAGACAGACCCCCTGTAGTGTTCTCAACAGTTGTTTTATTCCCTTACCATCTGTGGGCTGAGAGCTCCAGAAACAGCTGCTTCCATTGCTTATTCAGTGGCTCCCAAGGCCCATACCTGGTTTGCTGGGGCCTGGTCTGCACTGGTGTGGCCTGAGCTGGTCTAGGCTTCACTCACACACAGGTGTGACAGATCTTTCCTGCTAACTTTCTAAGTTGTCTTTGGCTGGGAAATTATTTCACCCCATCCTTTTGTGGGTTCTTCCACTCCAGGAATTGTTTTATGGCATTATTTAAACGTATTTGGAGGGGTTTGGGTAAGAACTCATGCAAGTTTCTGCCCTTTCTCTGCCATCTTGCTCTGCCTCTCCATTTACTTATTAACCTATCGTTTTAAAACTAAATGGTTCAGTGGACAGAATGCTGGGTCTTCAGTCAGGAAGACCTGAGTTAAAATATGACCTCACATACTTAACTAGTTGTGTAACCCTGGGCAAGTCACTTAATCTCTATTTCCCTCAATTTCCCCTAGAGATGATAATAGTATCTATTGTGAGGATCAAATGACATGATAACTATAAAGCACTTAGTCCAATGTCTGACATATAGTAAATACTATGTATTAGCTATTATTATTATTATTGTTTTTAAAAAATTAAAAATAATTTATTTTCTCTCCACCTCATATCCCTCTCCCCTCAATTGAAAAGAAAGAAAAAGTAAACCCTGGTTAAAGAAAGTATGCATAGTCAAGCAAAGTAAATTCCCTTATCAGTCCTTATGTTTTAATTGTCTTATCTACCAGACAGAAATATATGCTGTCACCAGGTATGGAGTTTGAGATTAATTCTAGACAACAGATAATGTTGGAGGCTTGAGCACTGGGAATGCAATCAAGCCACCTTGTTCCAGCTTTGCATCCTCCTAGACTTCTAGGGAAATTGGTTAAATTCTCAGGGTTTTGGAATTAGAAGCATCATAAAAAATTACTAATCTCACTGGAATGCTACAAATAAGTCTTACCTATATCAGGGGAGATTTTCTGAGCTAAGATGCCAGTAAAGTAAAAACTGAAAAAACACTCATGAGAGCTTACTCTTTCCTCAGACTTTTAGATCATAAAATTTACCCTAAATTCCTAGAAGCATCTATAAGACTGATTAATATAAAAGCAGATCTTTAGACTTTCAATAATTTGATGCTTTTCAGGACAAAGCAGAAGTCCAAGAAAAATATCTAAATTTTAAAAAATGAAAGTAAGGGAAATTGTTCTATATTTCTTCAGAAAATTAAAATATAATTATTATTGAATAGATGACTGGCCAATGATGGCCCAGTACTTGGAGCATGCTCAGATTTGCCCTTCCTTGTGGATTATAGAGAACATGCATTAATCTTGTCTCCAAGAAGGACAAGAAGTAAAGGCCAAGGGAAAGAGATATGTGGATCCTTTCATATTTAAGTTGGTCCCTCACTTACCAAGTCATCACCCCTTCAGTCACCCAGAAAACTCTTCCTCATCCCATGGTACCAGCCTCTTAGTCCCTCATGACTAGAAGTAGATTCACCAAGCCTTTACTTGTTGGGTGAGAACCAGACAAGAAATGTTACCCACTAGAAAGGGCAAATTTGAATGTCTTCTAAGTCTGAAATAAAATCTGGCCTTGGACACCTACTCTTCATGTGACTCTAGGGAAACTCTTGATCTACCTCTGTTCCCTCATCTTTAAAGTGAGGAGAATAATAGTACCTAACTCTCAAGGTTGTTGTGAGGATAAGATGAGATAATATTTGTAAGGTGCTTTGCAAACCTTAGGGTACTACATAAGTGCTAGTTATTCTTATTTTTTAGACATCAAGCCCAATCTCTCTATTACAGTTAAATGTAGTATTTTCCAAATCTTTGAAGCACTCATTTAGCATTTGACTTGAAATTTCCTATTTTTAATCCTGTACATACATTTCATTACATTAAATATTTTCATTTAAATTTGTAAACATGTTACAATAAATGGTAATCCTACATTAATGGAGGTCTAGACATGAATATTTACACAATTTGGCTCAATTCAATTCAACAAACATTTGTTAAGTACCACTTTGTATGAGGAATTTTGTATGAAGATACAAAGATAAAGAACATCATAGTACCTGCCCTCAAGAAGTTTATCTTCTACAAAGGATTTCAAAATTAGGCTTGAGATGTTTTTGAAATATTCAATCCCAGCCATCCTTATTTTCCATTACTGGTTTAGTAGCTGAATGAAATGCTGTAATGGAATGGAATGATTACTGAATTTGAAGTCAAAGGATTTCTTTAAATCTCAGCTCTGTTAGTGTTCTATCAGTTTGACCTTGGAGAAATACTGTGTCTTAGGGGATAGAAAGGCACACTTGGAGCCCTTAAGATCTGGGTTCAAGTTCCACCTCTAAATCATTGTGAATGATTGTGTGAACCTGGGTAACCACTCAATATGTATGTCAATTCTTTAAGACTTAATTGTAAGGTAGATTTTAAATCTTCATTGGGAGAGAAAGTGCCTCAACTGGGATCTACTTACATAGATGAGAGCGTAGTTGAGTTCAAGAATCAAAAAATAACAATAGAACAATAACTCCCCTTTATATAGTGCTTTTAAGGTTTTCTTTCTAGGAATGTTTTAAATACCTTTTTTAAATTGAATGTCCATAGTTTTTCACTAATGATTAGGCTCCTATTTTCAGGGTAGGTCACCTTGGGTTGCAGTTTGAGCTCTTATGCTCTCCAGAGCACATTATAACATTTCCTTGTCCAGTTTCTGGTAGGTACAGAATAGTCTTATGTTTTATGAATTTCCCTTTCTTTATATTTAAAAGTTTTTCTCATAGCTGTTATAGAATTTGGTCTTTGTCAGTGAAATGTTAAATGTAGCCATTATATGTTTTGGAATTTGCAAACTATGGTTTTTGTTGTTGTCATTGAGGAAATCCACAAATTCTTTTAATTAGCACTTTGTTTTCTGTGTTAAGAAGTTCTGGGTAGTTTTCTTGCATTAATTCTTACATTACAGTGTTTGGGTTTTTTGACTTGTCAAGTTCTCTTGAGAGACTTATAATCTTTAAGTTATCTTTGAGATCAATGTGTTTTTGCTTTTGGTAATTTCAGCCCTTTTCCCTTATAGTTTCCTATTACTCTTTTTTTACTCCTTCCCCTTTGATGGCAGTTTCCCTGGAGGCTAGACCTCAAAACTGTCTGTGTCCTCCTATGCTGATCAATTTCCATTTCACAAGGTCACATAACTTCTGTGTACGGGGCAGGGGTAGAAGGAACTGTCATAGCCTGAGCATGCTTCTGCTTTTTAGATTTTGGGGCCCTGGAAGAAGAGAGAGGAGGGACAATTGAATTCTCTTGCAAGGCTATAGGTCAGCTTATATAGCTCTGACTAACTGTGGTGGAAGTGGGATAGGGGAGCTGAGTAAATGTATAGTGGGCTAGCATTTCTCTTTCATTAGCTCATTGAATTATTCCCACATTTGGGCTTTCAATTTTCCAGAATGTCAAAACAGTTGAAATTGCCTTTTCTCTTATGTGTAATTCCTGTTTTATATATCTGTATATAGTTGTAAAGATTGGCTAAAATGCCTAATCCTCCATTTTGTGGTTATAAGATCTGAAAATTTACTTTTATCACAATAAATCCATAAGGCAGGGACAATTATTCTCCTGATTTTATAGATGATGAAACTGAAGTTCAAAAAGGCCTTGTAGAGGGAACAATACTTTTATTACAGGGGTAAGAATGGCATACAGTGGAAGTGGCATGAGATTTAGAGTCAAAAGACTTGGTTTCAAGTCTCAGCTCTGTTTACATGACCTTGGACACATCATATAAACTCTCTGTGCCTCAGTTTCTTCATCTATAAATATGAAGGAAGTTGGATTCAGTGATTGCTAAGGTCCTTTCTAGCTGCAAATCTATAAGCCTATGCAATGTTGACTATCACTTCCTCAGGGCTCTCACCCACACCACTTCAAAATTATGTAAAAGGGGGACTCTGAATGATCTCTGGAGCTCCAGAACCCACAAAATGACACAGAGAAGCTAACCTCCCACTGAGGACAGTCCAGCAGCCCGGCAGGGAGCCCAGCAGGGAGCGGCTAGTGCAGTGCTCTGGGAACTGAGCCCAGGACCACATGAGTTGGAGGTTTTAGCCCCAGGGCAGCCAGACCAGAAGCTGGCTGGAGGGACCCCAGAACACTAGCAGCTGTGGCATTTCCAGAATTATCAACAGATAGATGCCTAGGACAAAGTGAGAGGTTAGTGCCCTATGGACTTTGGGACTGGTTGGGAGAGTGTGTGGCCTCTTTCCCCTGGGGGCAAAAAGCTGCTGAGGAGCTGGCGTAGCTTTCACCACATTGCCACATTGCAGCTTCGGCTCCTGGCCTTCGAACTGTAGGGGGATCTGGCAATCAGTCTTGGGGGTAATTGCTCTTGCCTTACCCTTCTTGGATCTGGTTTGCAGTCTAGGGTGGAGGTCTTGGGGTGTGTGACCAGCTTGCCAGAGCATGTGGAGGCTTCAGAGAGACCACCCAACTAATACCTCCAGCAGCTGAGACCTCCCCAGCATTTGGGATGGAAGCTCCCCTGGCTGGTGGCAGAGTCCTGTTTTGGCAACAACAAGTAGCAACAGGCCTAGGCAAAGGAAACAAAATAAACAGAAAAATTCAACATTAGACTCCTATTTTGGGGGCAAAGAGGATCGAAGCATGGAACAGGAGGAGGACTGGGAGGTCAGAACTCCTGCACCAAAAGCCCCAAATGAAAACATGAGCTGGTTACAGGCCATAGAGGACCTTAAGAAGCAGATAAGAGAAGTGGCAGAAAAATTGGATAGAGAAATGAGAAAGATGCAAGAAAAATATGACTGAGGAAAATAACATCTTAAAAATGGATTAACTCAAATGACAAAAGAGGCTCAAAAAGGCAATGAAGAGAAGAAGGCCTTAAAAAGTCGAATCTGCCAGATGGAAAAAGAATCTCAAAAGCTCACTGAGGAGAATAATTCCTTCAGAAGACTGGAGCAAATGGAAGCTAGTGACTTTATGAGAAACCAAGATGCTATTAAGCAGATCCAAACAAATGAAAGAATAGAAAGCAATGTGAAATATCTCATGGGAAAAACCACTGACATGGAGAATAGATCCAGGAGAGACAATCTAAAAATTATTGGACTACCTGAAAACCATGATCAAAGAAAGAATCTAGAAATTATCCTTCAAGAAATTCTCAAGGAAAATTGCCCTGATGTTTTAGACCCAGAGGGCAAAATAGAGGTTGAAAGAACCACAGCACCTCCTGAAAAAGATCCCCAAAAGAAAACTCCTAGGAATATTGTAGCCAGGTTCCAGAATTCCCAGATAAAGGAGAGAATATTACAAGCAGACAGGAAGAAACAATTTCAATATTGTGGAAACACAATCAGGATAGCACAGGATCTGGCAGCTTCTACACTGAGGGATTGAAGGGCATGGAATACAATATTCTGGAGGGCAATGGAGCTAGGATTAGAACCAAGAATCACCTACCCAGCAAAACTGAGTATCTTGTTTCAGGGGAAAATATGGTCATTCAGTGGAATATAGAGGACTTTCAAGTATTCTTGAGGAAAAAAACGGAGTTGAATAGAAAAATTGACATTGAGACACAAGAAGCAAGAGATGCTTGAGAAGGTAAACTGGGAAAAGAAATCATTATGAACTTATCAAAGTTGAACTATTTACATTCCTACATGGAAAATGATAATTGTAACTGATGAAACTTTTCTCAGTATGAAAATAGTTGAAGAAGGGTATATAGGCATATGAATACATATGTGAATGTGTGTATATATGTTTTCAGGTATACATAGATAGAGGGCCCAGGTCAAATTTAATAGGAAAGGATGATACTTAAAAGGTGAAATGAAGAGGTGAGAGAGGAATATAATGAGAAGAGATGGGGAGAGAAACAGAATGGGGTGAACTATCTCATATAGAAGAAGCAAGGGAAAATTGTTACAAGGGAGGGGAAGAACAGGAAGGAAAAATGCAAAACCTTATCCTCATTGAATTTGGATCAGGGAAAGAATGACATACATACTAAATAGGGTTTCTCACCCTACAGGAGAGTAGGGGAGAAGGGGATGAGAGAGGGGTCAATGGAACGAAGGGCAGGGTGGGGGGGGAGTTGGAAGCACCCACTTTTGAAAAGGGACAGGACCAAAGTCAGGAATGGACCAGGAGGGAGGTAGGATAGGAGGGAGGGTAATATAGTTAGTCTTTTACAATATATCTACTATGGTAATGTTTTGCATAGCTACACATGTACAGTATATACTGAGTTGCTTATCTTCCTTTTAAAACCAAATTTCAAAAATATATATATATATAAATACTATGATGAAAAAAATTTTTTGAATATCAGGTCATTTCACATTTCCAGGTCTTGTTTCTTCCTTTATGAAGTAAGGGAGGTAGACTAGATGACCTCTAAAGTCCCTAAAGGCCTGGTCTCATTTCTTAAATCCCCTTGGTGCAGCAAAGAGTTCAGGGAATGAGTTGATTCTGCTTACTTGTGTTGATAGGATAATTTGCATGATTTCTTTTCTTTTTTGTAGTTTGTTTTTTAATTTTTTAATTTACATCATTCATTTCCACAAGATTTTGAGTTACAAATTTTCTCCCCATTATTCCCTTACCCACCACCCCAAAACAGTGATCCCACTGAATATCCTCTCCCCCAATCTACTCTCTCCTATATCTTCCCCCATCCCCCCTCTGACTTTTCAGTAGGGCATGGTGGATCTCTATGCCCCATTGCCTGTATATCTTAGTTCCCAATTACATGTAAAATAATAATGATGATAATATATATTTTTAAACATTTGATTATATACCTTTGAATTCCAGATTCTTTCCCTATCTCCTTTGTCACCCACCCTTACTGGGAAGACAAACAATTCAATATAGGTTGTACATGTGTAGCTATGCAAAACATTTTCCATAGTGGATATATTGTGAAAGACTGACTATATTTCTCTCCATCCTATCCCACCCCTCAACTCGCTCTGTTGTCTACTTTGATCTTATCCATTTTCAAAAGTGTGTGCTTCCAACTTCCCTCCCTCCCAGCCTTCCCTCCTTGCTATCACCTCCCCTCTCATCCCCTTCCCCACTACTCTCCTGTAGGGTGAGATACCCTATTTATGTCACTAGGGTATGTCATTACCTCCCTAAACCAAATTCATTGAGAATAAGGTTGACTCATTACCCTTTGCCTTCCTGTTCTTCCCCTCCATTACAACAAGTTTTAGTCTATTTTTAAGGTGTTATTTTCTTCAGTCAGGTTGTTGACTCTCATTTTATAATTTGCTTGCATCATCCTCATTTCTCTTCCCAATTTTTCCTCCACTTGTCTTATTTGGTTTTCAAAATCCTTCTTAAGCTCCTCTATGGCCTGTAACCAGCTTATTCTTTTCTTGGAAGCTTCTGGTGCAGGAGTTCTGACTTTGCTGTCTTCCCCCTGTTCCATGCTTTGATCCTTTTTGTCCCCAAAATAGGCGTGTAAAGTCAGATTTCTGTGCTTGCCTTGCTTCTCTCACTTGCTCATGTTGCCACTCAATTACTTGACTTTTGAGCTTTTTGCTGCAGTAGAACTCTGCTACCAGAGGGGGAGCTTTGTCCCAAATGCTGGGGTTTTCTCAGCTGCTGGAGCTATTAGCTGGGTGCCTTCTCTGAAGCCTCCCCACACTCTGGCAAACTGTTCACACACCCCAGGACCTCTACCCTAGACCACAAACCAGATCCAAACTGGTTAAAGCATGAGCGATTACCCCTCAGACTGGTCACTTGGTCCCCCTACAATCTGCAGACCAGGAGTCCTGAAGTAGCCAGGTGGCAGCAGCTGCATTGCTGCAGCACTCAGCCACTTCTCCCTCCGGGGGTAAAGGCCTGACTGCACTCCCAAATTCCTGGTTCACAATGTCCACCCTGCACTGACCTCTCACTTTGTCCTTAGCATCTCTGGATTGATAATTCTGGAGACCACCACAGCTGCTAGTGATCTGAAGTCCCTCCAGCCCATGGCTGGTTGTGGCTACCCTGAGGCTAAAACCTTGGGCTTGCTTGGGGCTGAGTGTGCTCCCAGAGCACTGAGCTGACTGCTTCCTGCTGGCCTGCCAGGCTGTCCTCAGTGGGAGGTTAGCTTCTCTGTGTCATTTTGTGGGTTCTGTAGCTCCAAAGTTTATTTAGAGTCATTTTTTACATGAATTAGAGGAGTTAGAAGCAGGATCCACACAGAAGTCCTATTTCTACTCCACCATCTTGACTCTGCCACCCCCACTCCCAATTTGCATGATTTCAAGTTCAGCTTAGCCCATGACTGCAGACTACTGCTTGACCTCTTTCCAAGCAGACTCCTCATTTTGGCAATGCCTCCAGTTCTATAGCCTAATCCTCTGATTGGTGAGTTTGTCTCAGGAACTTTTATTTGAGGAAGTGCCCATTCCAGTCATGCTTAATTCTAACCTGGGTTATGATTCTTTGAACTAATTTTCTATCTTGACTCATGACTCTCCACCTTTTAAACTGTTTTTATGTATTATTCTCCCCTATTAGAATATGTTTGTTGAGGACTTGGGACTATCTTTCTTTTTGCCTTTCTCCTTTTTTTGGTATGTATTCCCAGTACTTAGAATAGTGCCTAGCACATAGTAAGTGCTTAAATTATCTGTCTACTTACCTATCCATCTATCTATCTATCCATCCACCCATCCATCCATCATCTCTCTATCCAGCTATCTTTCTTTCTATTTATCCATCTATCTATCCATCCACCTATCTGTCTATCCATCTGTCCATCTATCTATCCACCATCCATCATCTCTCTCTCTCTCCATCTATCTCTCTATCTTTCTGTCTGTCAATCCATCCATCCATCTATCTATCTATCTACCTACCTACCTATCATCCCCATGAGTGTATCTTCACTAAAATTCATATAAAATTCTAATTTCTTTCTTTAAAATAACAAATAGCCAAAATATTAATTCATCAGAAACTTGGACAAAGCAATTGAAATTTTAAGAGACCTAAGAAGCTTCAGTAATTGTTCTTATGACTTCCAGGGGCTTCTTCTCTCTCTGATGCTGATGGGTTTTTGAAGAATTTTA